>JAECUM010093985.1:0-65457 GCA_016617855.1 Megalonaias nervosa | reverse complement strand
ATATATATATATATATATATATATATATATATTGTCATCAGTATGATTTCGCTCTCAGTGTCTGAATCAGAGTCTAGCCGTTAGCAGTGACATTTGGCCAGAACATTAATCCCAGCATTCTGGATATTTGATACCATAGACTGTCAACAGGTTCGGTTCTGTTATCTTCCCATGGCTAACTAAGCCTGGACCAGTTCATGCCTTGGATAAGGCACAAATGTTAAATTAATTAAAATCCCTTACCTCTAACCCTTACTAAAACAAGAGCAGAGTGGGAGAGCAGGCAGTTATGCAGCTGGGCTTGGTACTGTAAGCAACACTGGTGTTTTAGTTTTTGTGAATATTTTAGTTTTATTTTACAAACAGTTGTAGGACCCTTACTTGGTGTTTGTGTGTCTTTTGAGCCATAAAAGCAATAAAATTGGTATTAACAAACTGATGGTAACACTTCTGGAACTCTGAAACTACATTCTTTTCCCATTTAGGAAATGCACCAGTCCTATGTTCGGATATTGTCTCCATATTGTTCCTCTCTCTCTCTCTCTCTCTCTCTCTCTCTCTCTCTCTCTCTCTCTCTTTTCACAGTATAAAGACACAATAAATACAATTCCTATATTTATGAAGGTACATTAAAGCAACGAGAGATGTTAGTCAACGATACGTCCACTCAAGCTTCAAAGGTGAACAGGTGAATTTCAAGTATTAGCTTCCTTAAAAGTGAATCATGTTGTTTGTAATTAACGGACCTTCCCATGATGCTTCTATATTCAATATTCAGTGTCACATATTGTCAGAATGGCAGACCCACGCTACGAGAAACGAAAATGTTTAACGGACAAAACATCTCTGTTAAATATAATAACAAAAATTTGAACATTTAAATATTTAAATCTAATCACGCTCATGTATGTAGATAATGGAAACATTGAGAATGAATACACTTTGATTGTAAACCGAAAGAAATACTAGTTTCTTTAACAGCCTGTCTTTTAGCTGAAAAATAAGAAAAGATATGAGTGCCTGATCGTAACAAATGGATGTGAATAGTAATAACTGGAGTGTTACTAAAGCTGGTTTATTGACAGTCTGATTACTTTTTAAGGCTATGTTCTTAAAGATGTTTTCGGGACGCCATCATTTTACAATATGACACCTAGATTTAATGAAAATGTTTTTTGATGGAGCGCAGTGAAATTAACGGGCATACATTTGGTTTTAATTTTAATGAAATATTTTAAGAACACGTTAAAGATTTTTTCATCGCAAAGCATACAAATTCATAAGCAGATTGGGAGCAGTGCGTGCGTCACGTACATACTCAGACGTTATGCAATACCAATCTGGACTAGTTCTCTGGGATTCAGCTGTTTTATATTTCTAGTATAACCATCCTTGCATCACGTGCGCTAAATAATAGGGAAACTCAGTGAACCTCATAACACGAGAGTTATTTGAGAAGTTATGCGTATTTTCTGATAACCTTTATGTTTCTTTGAACCTGTAAAAAATTTTAATGCGAAATGATAGACAAAATAACGTTCTATATATTATCTGGAGCTACACGTGCAGCACACTGGACAGGTGCGGAGATATACCTATGACGGAACATAGTAAAAAACGGTGACCTCTAATGTCGGAGAAGGAGTGCAATTATGCTACTGAACATAAAGTATATTGTAAAATTTGTGCTCCTTTAAGGTAATCTCCTTCTTATATCAAGGCCGACTTGGATAAAGTTTAAGATCTAATTCTCTGTTATATCGTACATATTTGCAGTGGTTTCATAGTTTTAAAAATGGTCGAGAATCCGTAGAAGATGACTCACGTTCTGGAAGACCATTGTATGCGATTGGTGAGCAGGATGTGGTTGTTGTGGAAGGGGCTTTGAAGAAGATGCTGGATACACACTGGGAAATAATTATCACGGGTATTAATTCGTTAGCTGTTCTGATTATACAGATGAATCATACGAAGTTCGGAAAGATGTGTGCAAGATGGCTCCCGCATTTGTTGGCGGCTGATCAAACATAGATTCTATGTGAAATCTCAAAACAGCTACTAGCCTATTACAAAAAGACTGACCAGGACCTTTGATTGAGATTGTCACCCCTGATGAAACATTGATTTACTGTCTTGAACCCGCCTCAAGAGAAATAATAAAAGTTTGATCTGGAGAAAACGAGCAGTGACCAGAAATAGCCCGTCGTAGATGTGCTGTCAAGAGAGTTTTATATGGATTATTTCTTGATGCAACAAACCGGTCGTCCATGTGCCAGAGCCTGACTGCATTTGTCACTGTATATTTGTTTGCATCTAAAGTGTTTCCAAAAGTTACTGAACACCACTGAAGCACTTGTTTTCGCACTGATAACCGAGGTATCGCTTTACTCTATTGCAACTCACTGACGAATAAATCCGTGGTGGCAAGCATCCTACATGAGCACAACATCCAAACTTTGCCACATCCTTCACGCAGCCTTGATTTATCTCCAAGTGAACTTTGTCTGAATCCCTTTGTAAAAGATTCGCTGAGGGGCATATAATTTGAATGCCACCATGTAGTTGGAAGTACAGTTTTCCAGTGTTTGAACGGCATACAGGACGTTTTGAAAAAAAAAAAAAAACGTGACAGTGAATAATTAGATAATCGGGGAAGTATACGGAGATGCATGTCGGGTACTTTGAGTAGACGTACTATTCACTACTGATGAACCTTGCTTTAAAACGCACCAATATTTCAGAACTTTTTAATACCGCTAGTAGGCCTATCAGTAAGTGGATATATCGTAATATTCCGCTGGTGCAGCTGCTTGACATTATATTGTCTTAGAAAATGGAAATATTGCTTGTAAATACTTCCAAGGCTTTGCTCAATACAAATGGGACAAGATTCACAAGTGGCATTGACAACAGTGTGCTTAAAGATGGAAAATATTGGCCGATTTTCTGACGGAAACTCATAAGAGTCGACAATTTCCGAGTAACAAGTGACATCAAGCTTCCTCACCAACCGGCAGTCCATAACTGCACTGCCGGAGAAACATGCCGATTTATCCATGTGTTAGTTATGTTTCTTTAAAGGTTGGTTTGCAAGCGCTGTGTATTTTATTTTCCTGCTTGATCAATGATCGTAAATACCTTCTCCCTGGAATAAGGGGAATTAAGTGACTATAGAAATTTGGACGAAACCTCTCACCGAACAAGACTGCAAGCTTATCAAGACCACACGATGCACATTTAAAAGCAAATATAAAAAGATAAATATGAAAGACATTAAAATCTTTACGTAAATAATGCTATGCACAGTAGACTGTATGATACGACTATGTACTGATGGTATCTACTCCCCCAACAATGTTCGCGATATCAATATAATAATTCGCATCATTTTAATCTCATAAAACGGCCATTAATTGGACAAATGACACTAATTGATGAATCAGTTTTAGGAAGAAACTGTTAAATTAATATTCAAAATTAATGTGAACATTAGAAACTTTCTTCGTCGATTACTCCACCAGATTGATAACCGCAGATATATTTGTCCATATGGACAAATTTTCATTAAATAGAGGGCCAGTATGTACAGAAACTGGAAAAGGCTATCAAATGCTGTCTTTTAAGTGACCTTTCAAAGGAGATATCGGATTAGACCGGTTTAGCTATAGGATTTGTTTTGGCAAGAAACGGTTCTCTTTTGGAAATTACAACTACCATTCAGCACCAAGAGCTATCCAAATCAGATAAACTTGTACGACCTTCAGCCAGAAGAACGGTGATAACATACATGAATTTAAGACGCAGATACGTTAGTGTTCATATATAATTGTAGGCAAGCCAAGCATCTAAATACTTGGAACGTTAATTTACACTAAATATACAGTTTTGTTGTTTTTTCACAGCAGCACGTGTATACGTGACAGTTAACAGAAATTTTTGTTTGTGTTATCTTCGATACAAACTTACAACAGCTTGGTACAGCGCAAAGTCTACGTCATTTCAAGAGCGAGAAACATACAAAGACCAGAAAGAAAGCGTAGCAGATTGATACACATCCAAAAGTCTCTATAAAGGACACTCACTGGACAAATATCCTTTACAAAGAGAAATATACAGGCAGACGCAACTGAATTAAGACACAATGTCTGTTTACTTTATGAAGAGTAATATACGGTTAGACATAAAAGTAAGTCAGACACAAAGTGCACAATGTTTTTTTTATATAGAGGCGTCTACTACTGGCATGTTGATTCTGAACCTTTTTCTTATGCTTCAAGTAATTGTTGTAGGATTGCATTTTGTAAGATGTTACATGCCTTGGCCCTTAGGGTAATTAAGTAGAAGACAACAATTCCTATTGTTAATTGTTTGGTTAATTGATTAAATAAAGTTTTGTCTTTTTCTTTTTAAAGCACATTCGCTTACCGCTTACAATTCTGCGTTACTGAATCAAAATTTTGTTATCTGTTATTTCTTTCACTTTAGTTGTCAGTCTTACCTACAATTAATTCATAGATTATTATTATTATTATTATTATTATTATTATTATTATTATTCTCTGGGAATTTATTTTACATTAGTAAGCAGCTTTTTTCTGTGTCATGCATCATTATATATAGTTGGATCGGACCATGTAATTTTTTTATTGTGCGATTAGTTTCCAATATTTGCAGGATGCTAATTAACGTTTGTGGTGCCAGCTGTTTAGTAGGTTTTGCCCGATCAATCTCGGATTGAATTTATTAATTTGCTCATTTCTGGGGAAAGTCGTTGTGATACATGTCATCAAAGATAACGCAAAGAGTTTTTATTCAGTGTCTAATTTGTAGAGAAGAACCGCATATTTTCGCGACTTTTATATTTGTATCTATAAAATTGATGAATTTGGCACAAATCTCATCCTGGATCTAACAAAGTATTTTAGCAAACTAAAAGAATCCATAAGAAAGTATAAAATAAAGGAAAAAGCTTCCATCAAAATTTTTTTCATGCATGCTTCACTGTTTACAATTTATCACGGTTTTTTTTTTTGTTGGGGGGGGGGGCTGGGGGATCCATGAAAACAGTATCAATTTCGAGTAAAAATAAAACTGCACTTGTAAAATATTGTCACAAACATAACCAACAGTAGGTGTAACCCTTAGAGAGAGAGAGAGAGAGAGAGAGAGAGAGAGAGAGAGAGAGAGAGAGAAAACCATTGACAAGGTCATATGTAGAGAAAGTCATCTGTGCCGATGTTTCCTAAAATATGAATAATAATAACATGATGTAAAATAAGATATTGACAAACAGAAACTTGATGTTACAGAATGGTTACTAAGACATTTATACCGCATATGAGCGGAAGCTAATCCAGATGCTATAACCGGTACAGTATCTGAAAATACACACGTGGATTATATATATCTATACTGTTTGCTTTATTCTTGTGCGTGATTGAGGGAGTGGAATTAATGCCTTCCTGAATTTTTTCATGATTCTAAGAAGTAAATAAGATGTTTACTTGAATTTGAGTTCAAGACCTAACCTTGTTTTTGAGTTAGTGTGTTTTTCCGCAGAACATAGCATTGCGTCGTACGTCAAGTGAAATATGTAATTTGGAGACTGTAAACATGTATTCATTCCTGTTTTACGAACAGTCTGTGGAATCACTTATAGCTGTGTTCAGATATAATTTGAGAGGAATTATTTATTTAAATTACTCATTGGAATTACAAAGTGCTCATTGACATTTTGACTGAAATATTATTTTGGGATTATAGAGGACTCATTCAAAGACATTCTGGATTATATTATTGTGATTCATCAGGACATTTAAAAGTTTTGGAATTCACTCGGAATATTCTATACTTTGGACTTGTGATATAAGATTTAGGATTATTTGGTTATAGTTCCCTATACAGAAAACATATTTTGAATTTTCACCTTGTATTCAGGGGAAATAAATTGTTTGTCGAATTTTACTCAAATTGATGGTTTCACTTCTTTCTGTTACACAGTTTAAGACCTAGAGTTCTAACATGTGAAATTGGCTGTAACTTGATCAGCATCCTTGACCTTTAAGAGACTACGCGATTTCGTGGTATGTGCATGAATAAAAAGAAAATTACTAGAAATAAATTGAATTTGATTAAAATAATGAGAACCATAGTTAGCCATTGTAAAGGTGTGTGTTGGGGTGGGCGCCCGTTTTAATTGATTTGGCGATCGTTATCTAGAGGATGACCTCCCTCGATGTTATTGCCCAGTGTGAGTAGATAGATAGAACATTGACAGAGAGCTAAGCAAGACTACTGAGAAGAAATAAACAAATACGAGCCCACTTAAACAATAAAATAAAATAAATTTAATTAATTAATACATAAGCTAACATTGCAATTACAATCCAACCGATTTACATTAATGGAATTTAATAGCAGTGTTCAATTTACGGATGCGTTCATCATAGTAACGAGTGGTGAAAAGAGTCCAATGTCCACGCCTGACTTGCATCACCTGGCGTCGTTCTGTCTTGACTTTGTGTATTCCACGTCTAGCGTGTATGCTTGGCTCTTCCTCTTGACCTTTCTATTCTGAACTCTCTATTTGCGGACTTCCCTCTTGGACTGTCCTCATCGGGTTTCTCGGGGAGGAATATAGAAAGCTGTTCCCTTAAATGACAAGATTAAGACTAAAGCTGTATATGTTTCACCACCTATCCGTATATATAAAATCTCTCACTTCCGTTATTAGAAACGTAAATAGCTATCCACACTGCATAAATTCTGACATAATGTGACCGTAAAGATTAACGGTGCTTACAAATATGCTGTATTTGAGGTAAGATACGATCGTTATCTATAGTACACATAACTTTTACAATATACGTCCAAGTCTGACCTTAATTAACAGTTCATCGCTCTTGCTCCACGGCAATTGATTAGCACTCGACACGTGTTCTGTATACAAACGATGCTGCTGTATATATCAGCATTCATTATTATACGTCTTCTTACACCTAGCTAGCCAGATCCACTCAATAAGATAAATGCTCGATTACAATTGTATAAGATTCACTAAATTCTAGCTTACAGTAACCAATAACCTGCAACATCATTTGAGCATTACAAAATCATATATAAATATGCAATTATCATTAACTCACGATAAACAGTATCATCCTACAGACAAAGGAAATTAATTCATAAATCCCTATAAAATACCACACATTTGAATATTACAATTATATGCAATCTGTCAATTCTATCAATGAACTAATAACCGTAAAATTAAAGAAATAAATTGCATAACACTCTAACATATCAACCGATTTCTATGAAACTGAATAAACGACACATGCATGGGTCATAAGCATATCAAACACATTTGCATAAAACGAAACAAACAAAATAGAAAATTACATGGAAATTAAAATTGCGTACCTTAATGCTGTTTCTTTTCCACACAACCGTGCGTCCTAACACTTTAGCCTGTCTTTTCCTTTCAAGACAGCTATCTGGCCTCTCTACTTTTTTAACGAGGGAAAACTCTATTCTGAGGTTTCCACCGGAGTCTCAAATTCGACTTCTCGCAAGCAAAATTGGACTAAAGAAGTCTGAGCAAGTCGCTACCTTAAATTCAGATTACTTCCAAAGTGTACGCCTTAATTTTAACTGACCAATCGAAAGCAACTGTTCCTAAATTTTGCCCAAAATAATCATGTCTTTCATCAGATTTTGACAGCCTAGAATATGCTGCAATTAGCTTTACTTTGAAGATCAATTATTTGACACGCGGTCCTTTACAAACCGATACGGTCGTAGTTCTAATGTACTCCATGCCAATATACCGTTACAATTACTGGGTCAATTCCACTGAAGCTTAAAAGTAGGCACTTTTATGTTTCAGAGATGAAACGAGGGAAATATCAAAGTGAACTTTCTCAAAGACTTTTCTGGCTTGACTATGATAAAATTTTAATGCACAATTTATTCAACTTTAGGATCCAGTACTTCTTCAAAATTCGACACATTACAGCCACGTTTTTAAGAATGCTTTCAAAAAATAAATTAGCGACATCGAATGCACAGTACGATATATGTAAATATGACAATTTTATGTATGAAAAGTAATGACTTTATCTTTGGGCAATGGAGTTGAAAAGAAAGATACTTTTAAGAAAAAATAATGCTACGACTATTAAATATTTTCGTTATAAATTGATTTATCTGAAGACCTATAGAATGATGGGATTTAACAAGCACCGTTGATCTAACTTAGGTATGAAACTGACCTTGGAACATTGTTGGGGGAAGAAAAAGAACACATGGGTTTCTCAGATAAAATCACCCGTGGAGTACCTCCTTTTAGTGCGATATAATCAGTATAAGAACCGCCGTGTTTTCTGATTGATGATGAGTATAACAGACTCCTTAACAAATCTGTGAGCTGCAGGAGCTATCAGTAGTGATAAGAAGTCAGCAAGAATATCTATGTACACGAAAAATCATCCTGCCTTAGGTTTGGAAAACGTTTTTATTTGTGAATACTTTTCCCGTCTTGCCTCGTAGTGCTTAATTGACAAATCATTTCAAAACTCGCCCTTAACATGAAAAATAATTCACACTGTGCAGTTAGCACCATGAACTTTAATTGCTCTTGGGAATTAATGTATTTGCCACCAACAAGCGACTTTTTTTTTTTTTTTTTTTTTTTTTTTTTTTTTTTTTTTTTTTTTTTTTTTTTTTTTTTTTTTCTACTCATTCCGTTAATGATCGGTGACACAATGTTTTACAAACATAAATGTGATAATCAAATATGAGATTTTGTTTTCTAACTGCGAAAAAGGAAGGATTTTTTTTCCAAAGTGTATGTGGACACCTTGCTAGTTTTTAAAGCATTTGGACACTGACTTTAAGTGTTTACTCTGGACATATTACAGTTATAATGTCTATTTATATGGATAAGTACATTACATTATTAAAATTTTGAGACATGTAGTTAATTTTTCAGTTATTTTCGCAAATTATTTGAATTCAAGTTTTTTTTCCATCATCTTTTATGTGTTCTTCAGAAACTGATTAGGCCTGTTGTCGTGCATAAGTACGTATCATTATTAGATATTTTTGCCACTGAAACAATTTTGAAAGTATTATTACTTGTTTTCGTTTTACTTCTCATTTTTGGGAGTGGGTAAAGATTTAGACTTGGAAGATTTTGTAACAATATAAATTATATTTTAATAGCTTGCGGTTGACTGAAATATATTTCTGTTTTAGACTGACATCGTCGAATCGTAGAGGCTCTCATAGGAAATCTTAGGAAGTTTTAATGTAGTAATTTTATCAAATAGAATTGAAAATCGTTCCTTTAATGCTATATTCAATTATCTCAGCGCTTTCTTTTAAAGGATAGCTGAGATTTTATTATACATTTCGTTTGTCCGTACATAACACGTCTAATGTCCTTCAAATCCTCTTATATTGTTCACACTCGACACGTGCAATTTGGGTCAGTGAGAGTCGTAAAGTGCAGATTATGCCACCAGTTTTGGAATTTTGGTTTTTCTTTCGGAGGAGTGGGTGGGTGGGTCTAGGAACAGGGTGCCTTTACGTACATTTCAAATATCTCCAGAGTTGTTTGTCTCACGTGTCTGAGAATTTGCAAGACTCAAATGTCAACACGTTATATTGAGACTCACGAGGTTTTTTTCCTACCTCGCTTGCCAAGAACATGGACCCTGGATTGTAGCATAACCGCCCCCCCCCAAACCCCCTACAACCCCCCCCCCCCAAAAAAAAAACCCCGACAAAAATCACAACAAAACGTATCGAGATTCCAACCCTATAGTCACACATATACTCTTACTGGGAACGAGGCATAGAATTATGCGTGCATCTAACATTTACCCAGTCCATCTGTAATCCCGTAAATTTAGGTTATGAGTCATACTCGCGGGAATCACTGCCGAAAACCATGCATACCTTAACTGGCCATAAAGAAAAATTGCATTGCAGGGGTTTACTCTCAGCTCCCCAAAGGAACTGAACAGCCAACGTGGCAAAAACCTGAAAAAACTGTCGAGATACACACTTAATAACTGTGTACATACTAAATTGGCATGTTCAAACATTAAAAGTGTTGTTCGGCCCGGGCCCCCTTACGGGTCCGGGACCCGAGGATATATCCCAGTTTGCTGCCCCCCCTCCCCTTGTCGGCCCTGAGTGCCTACTGAAGAGGCTTAGAATTCGGGTGTAGGTCAAAACTGGCATGTGCGTGAATATGTCCTTTAGCAACACAAAATTCTGGTATCAAATACTTTTCTAAAACCAGGACACTTTTACAGGTTCTGATTAAGTCAGTCATCTATATTATTATTATTTATTTTTGTTCTCCTTCTCACTCTCATATTATTATTATTATTATTATTATTATTATTATTATTATTATTCCCCTTTATGATGAATTAAAGGTGTCAAATGAGAGTGCTTCTTGCCGCGTCATTGTCAGTGTTTTTCCTGTTGATCTACTTAATTTAACCTCATTGGGATACTATTTTCGAAACTTTTGCAGAATTAATGACGCAGAGACCAATATACGATGGTGTTACCACTAAGCGGGGAGGAATTTTGAGAGCGTTTACACGGACTAAAAAGTCAAATGTTGAATACCAATTTTACCAGTTTCTTTGGGAGAAATCCAATATTTTTTCCCCCTACATTTGGTCAGCACTTAACTTAAGAAAATAATAATCAAATTTTAGGCACTTACGTACATGGGAGCCCGAGGCATTTGACTCCCCACCCCTTTCGATTTCACCTCTAAACATGTTTTGGCTTACATCCGTAAAACATAACAGCTGACCACTACATGTTTGGTACCTCTCCTGCCCCTTCCCCGGAAAATAATTCTTTGGGCGCCCGGCTGAAATTCACCATTAAGGGTGCAAGGGACAGTTTGATGCACAAATTTGATGTTGCATACACCTGCCAAATATAAAAATATGTACAAAAATAAAATACATGAGTGAGTCAAAGAGGTCCATTTTTTTGGATAGGTATAATAAAGCAAAACATAAGAATATCATTTACTTGATCTGACTGTAACTGGGGGGGGGGGGCCTTTAAAATATTAAAGCCCCGTTAATTGATTTGGCGATCGTTAACTAGGGAATGACCTCCTACCGTGTTATTGCCCAGTGTGGACGGATAGATGGAACGTTAACAGATAACTGAGCAAGGCTATTGAAAGAAATAAACAACTACGAACCCCCTTTACCAATAAATAAAAGAAATTTAATCAATTAATACATAACCAGAATTTCACTTTCAATCCAACAGATTTACTAAAAATAAATTTAATCAATTAATACATAACCAAAATTCCACTTTCAATCCAACAGATTTACATTGATAGAATTTAGTCGCAGTGTTCAATTTACATCATGTTATGAGTGGTGAATTAGAGAGTACAATGCCACACTTGACAGCATCACCTGACATCGCTCTCGCTCCTCTGGTCTTGTATTTCCACGTCTAATGTGTACACTTTGGTCCCCTTTCTGACCCTGATTCTTCCAACCTCTCTTAGATGCGGATTTCCCTCTGACTCATTGGGTTTTTCTTTCCTCGGAAGGGTATAAAACTGTTCCCTTAAATACAAGAATTGCGAAAGCTATATAATGTTTCACCACTTACCTGTATATATATAAACTCTCTTTGTTCGTATTCAGATTAACAATTCACACTGCATAAATTCTGACATAATGTGATCTTAACAAATAACTGTCCTTACAGATTTCCATATTTTGGTAAGGTACACCATTATATTTAGTACAAATGACCGTTGCTCGACAGTTCATTGCCCTCGCCATATAGCAATTGATTAGAAATTACCATGTGCTCTATACAGACAAATGCAGCCGTATATACCAGCATACATTACTACACGTCTTATTTACATTTGACTAGTCAATTCTGTTCAATACGATAAATGCTCAGTTACTTATGGCATAATATTCACTAAATCTAGCTACAGTAACCAATAACCTGCAAGATCATTTAAGCAGTGTGAAATCATATATAAATATACAATTGTCATTAACTCATGATAACAGCATCATCCTACACAGGAAATCAATTCATTAATGTAATCATAAGAAATATGACACATCTGCATATTAGGGTTAATTCATAAATCCCTATGAAATACTGCATATCTGAACATTCCTTTGGATTACATCATAAATCCCTATGAAAATGCTACACATTGAATATTTGATTACATGCAATCCATCAATTCTATCAATGAACTAATAACTGTTAAATTAAAGAATTAAATTGCATAACACTCTAACATATCAACAGAGTCCTACGAAATGAAAACACGATACATGCACGAATCATAAGCATATCAACACATTTGCATAAAACCAAACAAATGAAGTAGAATATTATATGGAAACTAAAATTGCATACCTCAATGCTGTTTCTTTCCACACAAACTGTGCGTCCTAGCACTATTGCCTTTCTTTCCCTTTTAAGACAGCTATCTGGCTTCTCTATGAGGGAAAACACTATTCTCAAGTTTCCCAAGGAGTCGGACCTTTTGTCTTCTCACAAGGCAAAATCGGACTGAAAAAATTTGTCTAAAGTTGCTCCTATAAATTCTCAGTCTCCCAAAGTGTATGCCTAAATGTTTTCTGACAAATCAGAAACAACTGTTCCTAAACCTTTCCCCAAAATAATCATGTCTTTCATCAGATTTTAACAGCCTAAAATATGCTGCAATTAGTTTTCCTTTGAAGATCAATTATTTGACATAAAGTCTCCTCCAACTGATACGGTCGGTAATTCTAATGTACTCTCTGTCACTACCATTACGATGACTCGGTCAATTCCACTGAAGCTTAAACGCAGACCCTTTTATGTTTCAGAGATGAAATAAGAGAAATATCAGTGAACTTTCTCAAGACCTTTCCGGCTTGACTATGATAACTTCAATGCACAATTTATTCAACATTAAGTTTCAATAAGTCTTCAAAATTCGCCACATTACACTGACAAATCAGTGGAAATTCATAGAATAAAATGTTGATCCACCCCACCCCAGAATTTATACATGCATTTATCATGTCCGAAGGCCATTCTTGAGTGTGCAAACACAAGCCATTTCCCTAGGCGATAATTTCGAAAACATTGTATACTTAATAGCTTGATGCATTTCAAAATGGTTGTCTTCCAGGCAGTTTTTGAGATATTCTACTTGCCTTAAACAAACGTGTCTACTGCTACAAGCGGCTAGCTCTGCTTCCAAGCCGACTATCGGTATTTCACTGGCTACAATACTGTGCAGTAACTACATGAGGTGAACATGCCTCACATCAATTCAGGCCCGGCCCTAGGATGTGCGGGGGCCCAAGTCAGCAAGCGATGAGCGTGGGGCCCCAAGCAAAAAAATTGCATTGCGGAGTAGGTCCTACTCAAATATTGTAACGTCCTCGGTAGGGTAGGTCCTAACTATTAAACTAACTTTAATCAGATTCGTTTTGGCGTTTTAGTTTGCTCATGCAAGTGTTAATAATTGGATTCGGAATATTAGTTTGTAACTCTTTTTTAACTTTAGTATCTTACATAAGTGTGGATGTGATTTAATTTTACTGAAGTTAAAACTTATTTGCTAAAGATTACATAAGTTCTTTTTTGTCCAATGTTTTAAACACTCATTTTGTATCATTATGGAAATGCAAACGCATTGGCGCGGTTTTAACTGCATATGTAGTACGTTTAATTAGGGGTGTGGACGTTGGGTTGTATGTAAGAACACAAGTAGTTAAGGTTTGCTAAACACAAACTTTCGCTTATATATCTTTTTTTTTTTTTTAAATTACAGTAGAAAGTCTGCGTCTGATGTACTGTGAAAATACACAAACGTCATGGAGAACAATTTACATGTTGACCTTAAGGGTGCTTTCAACACAATTTTTGGCTTTATCATGATGACGACTGGAGCTAAGAGCCTTTCCTAAGGCCACACTGAGGCAGCCTACCCAGGATGGTCTGAGTGGGTATCGAACCCGCGACTCTTAGATTAAGAGTCGGATGCTATTTCGACTGAGCTACCATTGTCGGATAAGAGTTACCCCACGGAACTGGTTAACTAAACATATATATCTAAGTATGGTTTTACTACAATGAAAGCTTTCTTGTTGAAATACAAAGTACTAACACTGACAGTATATGTACAAAATGAACACGAAACGAAAGTTTAACAAAATTTACGGCGAAAGACGCTTGTGTCATGTAAATGTACTTCTACGAAATTAAATGTAGCATAAACAAGCATTCCATTACAAGTAAATGCTTGAAGATTGTGCTCTAACTTGCTTAGAGTTGATGATTGTTAGAAGTAAGTGTACAAACTTAATAATTTTGAAAGTTAGTTTGACCATCTCCTGTTAGATAAAAACAAGTCTAGCTAAAACCTTTGGATAATTGCTAAGTCAGAGCATTATTATCTTCAACGATTCCCCGACAGAATTATGTAAGGCTTAAAACTCGGATGAATGGAGAGCTAACGAAAGAACTAAGGACTTTACCAAAGGTTTTTAGTAATAGCAGGATCAGCAACAAAGTTGTGGTATGATAATCAAAGAATAAATCACGACATACATCGGAATAATTATTATGGGATTCTTGGAGAATATCAAGGATGTTTAATCTCATCGACTTTGTATGTTATGTGAAAGACCAGAGAGTTTGTGGGAAATAGGGGTGAGTGGTAGAAAAAAAAAGAAAAAAATATCTGGAGGAGGATATAACATTTGCTGCTGACGTAGAATTCTTTGGAAACTTATCAAGGAAGTACTGCTACTTTTCCTAGAAAAACTGGCAGGTAGAGGTGAAAATCCTCCACATTACAACGTGGAGGAAAAAATACTGACAAATAGACTAATTTTGAGTAACCAAAGCTTGTATACTGCTTTTCTTACAGGAAACTACGATTTGCACCAGCAATATTTATAATTGGAAGCGCATGATAGAGAAAAATAATATTTGTCAATATGCAATCAGTATGTATCAATGTGAATGTCTTTAAGCATATCACTGATACAAAATATATTTAGTGCATTTATCACAAATATCCTCATTCTTCTTCTTCTTCTTCTTCTTCTTCTTATTCTTCTTCTTCTTCTTCTTCTTCTTCTTCTTCTTATTATTATTATTATTATTATTAGCAGTAGTAGTCAAATCTTAAGCCTCGTTGGCTCAGCGGTCAGCATACCTGACTGGCTACCAGTAGAGTTCTGATTTGAATCCCACCGTCAGATCAGCTTGGATCGACTGCCATCGTATGATCCTGGCAATACATTTTTCTCCAATTGCCTCATCGCGATAACTCTTCAGTAGGATTGAAGAATTTCAGGTACTGTGCGAGAATGTCCAGAAGTGTAAGTGTTTATCTCCAAAAGGAAAACAAGGCTACATTAGGTTCCATATTCTAGCATGCAATAATGTAACGTATATAACATCTACAGTCCAAAATTGTTCCAACTTTTAGTAACACCCTGTCCAATCTGATAGAATCCTCTACCTTCAAAATTCCGTATCGGAGTCCATAGAAAAACGTATGCATCTGTCTGTCTGTCTGTCTGTCTGTCTCTCTGTCTCTCTCTCTCTCTCTCTCTCTCTCTCATGTACTACTTATACTGAGGCTTTCTTTTGAATGCTTTCATTTCGATTTAACGTTGATAACCAGACTAATCAAATTGCTGATCTCTGCTTAATTTATTAAATTACTTCCGGGTGACGACATGTACGGGTTTTCCCATATTATAAGAAAGTGTCGTCATTGTAACAGATATACGAACGGATACTGCAAAAGATCGAAATTATATGCCAATCCTATCATTTCTTTCCGATTCGTGTATACTACTCAATATTCTCGACAAATAATTAGTATATTTGAAAGAATGCATTTAAAACTCGAATGTGTATACTGTATCTACCGGGTTAATTGGTTGTTTACTTTAAATGCTTATTTATTCCTTAAATACGATGAAATAATGGATTTTTTAAAAAATATTTCAGCAGGCGGTCTGGTGTAATCTGCTTAATGACCCTGCCGATTATGCGGTGCTATGCTATATTGTTACATTTGTCAGTTGTGCATACTGTATGATTTAAAAAAAAACAAAAACCAGAAAATGAACGCTTCTATCTTATTAATCTTTTCTACCGGATAATCAATGAAATCTGACAGCGCCAGAACAATTTACCGCGTTTTACGGTTGAATTTGAAATTAATGGTAAGTTTTGTTCGAACCAATTAAAAGATGTCTACATTTAGCATGCAATAAACAGCAGGATGGAACTGACTGGAACGGGAATTTGGAGAATTATACTCAAGAGAATGGTTACAGTTAGAAGAGAAGCAGATACGTCTATACCCAAAATGATGCCTCTTATCTTTCTCAAGCCTCCACCTGGTAAAATAGATGAGATTCTCTTCAATTACCAAAGGTTCATGAAGGTGTACATCTTTAGCAATCATTATCCGTTCTTCTAAATGACATGGATTCCAGGCGTTAGTTTGGTTCTTATATTCCATTACATTTCAATACAGTGATGATCTCTTCTTGTTAATTGCCAGTGACATCAGCTCTCCCATCATTCTGTGAAGATCTTGCAAATTGCAATTACTTATTATAAAATACAGACGGTCTCAAACAACAGTAAATTAACTTGTTTTTAAAATGTATATTTCATGCATAACCTTATTATTATATAACATATAGTATAGTAGTAGTTTTGGGGGTTTTTTTGTTGTTTTTTTTTAGTTGTAAGTTGCGTAATTTTGAAAACAAATGAAAATAGTTTGGAACTATTATTAATGTCAGATCTTAATTGGGTGATCAGTCATGTGAATGATATTTATGTGTGCTAAAATCAAAAGAGAAAAGCATGAAAGTTTACCCTTAATTTCGACACAAAGAGGGATAAACAGGGAGGCAAAGTGTGATTTTCAATGTTTATATCATCAGGTGCGTATAATCATATCGCCTTGCGAGAACGCCGTAGCTGGTGATATTCTAAGGGTAGAGTTTCAAAGTGTTCCGAAGAATCTACAACTCCGATAAACACGCGATCGTCGTATAAGAACGTTCATCACTGTGTTCAGATATCGATAATTAGTGTCAGAATGTGTGTTTTGCCCCCGTTTGTCCCCCCTCCTCCCCTTCCCCTGGACCCTGACCAGTCACCACATCCTCTCTCCCTCATGGCTTGGCATGCAAGCGACATACAATGCGCAATTCGTGGATGATTAATCCACGAAAGTAGTCAGAACAGATACACGTTCTTGAGGCTGTACTTACATGGTATCATTCTGCGTCAGTGGTAGGCACCCAGAAATTGATTGATCAATACTTTCCAGGGTATGTAAGCTAGCTGTATGATTATATCATCCATAACTGATGCAGATTTTATCAAAACGGTCGTTCTTACGTGTGTTTAAATTCAGGCAGAGATAATCTATTTTGATTTAATCTGCATAGAGTTAGAACAGCTCTGCTAATATCGAAAGGTAACTGAATATTTTTATTGAAAGAGCTGGAGATATTCGGTCGGCCTACAATTACTATGGATGCTTACCATTACACGAGGGATAACTAGTAATGGTGTAATTTGCGATATTAGCTCATAACGGGAGTGGCCCACAACGTGTTTTGGACAAGAATTTTCTAATCAAGCAGGGAGACAACCGAGTCTAGCTGGGAAATGTGAAAAAGTGAAAATCAGATTTGATGATTTTAAGGTCAATTTCATTAATGGATATGTCGTACTCATAATCTCTGAATCATATCTAATACTGATTCGGACTGCGCACATTAGATGACCGTAAAGCATCATATGCTTATAATTAGTCGCGTCCAAAATTTCAAAGAACTAATTCAAAAGAGCGGCTTGGACAGAGAAATTTCCTTTGATGTTAAAGAATCACTGTGATATATAGTGACAAAAAGTCAGATTGATTCTAAAACTATTTTGAGGGAGTGTATGGAGGTCTCTAGAAATGGTATTAAACTACCAAATGACTGGGATATGTCAGCGACTGATCACCAATTGTACCATGGAGATAAATAGATATCGCGCGCTGATGTATCAACTTGTTGAAGATATGAATTATATATATATATATATATATATATATATATATATATATATAGCATATATATAATATATATATATATATATATATATATATATGACGAATTAAGTTTGTACACCGATGATAAGTACTGAGACGGTTTTGTGCGAAAGATATGCTGCCATGCAGCAGGTTGTTGTAAATACAACCCATAGCATTACCTCAATGACTACTATCTCATCAGGGAAACCAGAATTCACTTTGCCTTTATCTGCACATTTACCGCTGGTGAATCACGTACACTTGAGATCGCAGTTGGCCTAATATCCGATCATAACTGTTTGTGGTCTGGCCGCGAATAACTCACTTACGTTTTCAGAGGACACTGGTGCCAACTGGAAAGGTATTGAACTTCCTGCAGGCGCAAACGACATAAAATCAACCAATCAAGAAATTCAACGAAGAATTACATTAACAACCGGGAAGGACTCTGAAATTTCCCTACGTGTCAATGAGCCAATACTCAGTTCTGTTAAAGAAATTGAATCTAAAACGTATGCGGTTGACAATACACGGTCGTCACTAAGATCAATGTCAGGTTGGCCTGACAACATTTCAGATGATGAAGATTTTTACATGTGGGATATCATATCGTTCCTGACATTTTAAAATTACCTCAACAACGCAGGTCAATTTTATTTGGGACGACATCGGTGGTAATCACGAAAGCATTCCTGAAACGACATATGTAGTTGGTCAGGGTTTTATTCTGTTTGGTGTTTCGACAGGAGAGTTGATATCAATTACGCTCGCAGCACCTTTGTATCTTTCATGTCATAATAACCGGTTGACACATATATTTTTTACCTTGTCAGTTAAGACGGGCACGTTGTTGTCTGCGCGGTGAAACATTGACGATATAACTGTACATTAGAGATTGACCCGACATATAATGACACTTTCTGACCAGACCCTGTGGTTGGAGGTTGCTGGTGGTCGAATGAGGGTCATCGATATACCAGTAAAAAATACATAAAGTTCATAATTGAAAACGTTACGTATTTTATTAATATCCTATCATGAAGTGAAGGTCGACCTTAGTGAAAATCTATTTAGGAAAATAAAAAACGCAATTAAAAAAAAAAAAAAAGACAATTGTGGGGTCACACTAAAACTTTTTTCAGCAAAACTGACCGAATATTTTTTCTTGTGGTTGACCCAAACACATCTCTCTCAGCTTAATGCGGTCAAACAAAACAATAC
Source organism: Megalonaias nervosa (assembly GCA_016617855.1). NCBI lineage: Eukaryota > Metazoa > Mollusca > Bivalvia > Unionida > Unionidae > Megalonaias > Megalonaias nervosa. The sequence continues at coordinate 46,067 of JAECUM010093985.1, read as the reverse complement.
CTCAGTAACATTAGAATTGTCCAATCTCAGAGGTAAACAGGTGTAAAAGACCCGAGGAATAATTCCATTCAAGCTGCGGCGTTAGGAGCTGTCGGAACAGCATCGGGGATGGCGCAGCCAAAAGGCAGTCGGGAGTGGAGCCTCAAGTCGCCGAATACCATCGGTCAGAGATCTTCGATTACCCGATCACAGAAGATAACGCCATTGACCTGTTTTGATTTGTTAGTGATGGTAAATTCAGTCAAACATTTTCTTGGTGTCTTTATGCGATATTAACTTGCATCAACCGTGCCACGCACATGTGAAACCGGTATAGTCAACGCGTAGTAGCTTTCTGGATTAAAATTACTGGAATATTAATCGAATAAGGAGAACGACAATTTTACAGGTCACCCTCAGCAAATGGTCGACTTGTTTTAGGTTTTCTTGATGAATAAGTTTGTCTCAATTGAAATAAAATATTTTACTGTTATTCAACAAGGATGCACTTGTCAGTGTAACAGTTATTGGACAAAGACGAACGTCAGATGTAAAAGGTATAGGCTTAATCGGTGTATTTTTATATGAAAGGGGTGCCAGACAATCAGAACGCACAATCGTCTTAGATTTAAATATCCCCAAGAAGAAGTTTCCCATAATATAATACAACTATGCCAGTGAAAAAGGGTAATTGGTTAGAATGCTTGTGCGTATCGCATCTGGACATGATGGGTCAGGGCTGGGTCTGCCGGTCGTCATTTGTACTACGCGATTGCATTATTGATAGAAGAACTATGATGGACCCTCAAGGTTACCGACGTGAAAAAATAATCTTAGCGGAGCAACAGCTGCGAGATGAAATACCAAGAGAACCGCGTTTGTTGTAAAGTACAAGCGCGCTTGCTTGGTCATAGATGTTATTTGTGGTCTTGCTGCAGCAGCAACTGTTAGTCTTGTTGTGACTGGAATCACAATCCTAGCAGCCATCGTAGGTGCACCAATCAGAATTATTGTCGGGGCTATATCCATAGTATCCGGTATCTCTGGTAGTGCTTAGAAATTAAATTCAATACGAATTGCATTCACGATTACGTGTGTATGCTGAACTGCTTTCAGCGGCATAAAGCAGCCTCAACATAATTAGTAAACTGTATTTGGTAGCCATCGAGGATAAAACAATAAGCATGGCCGAGTTCGAGGCAGTGCTGGCAGAAATGGAAAATCACCGGCAATTCAGAGCACAGATAAGAAACCGAGCGGTTGCGGATTTATATTCAGTAGAAGTCGAGTAAAACAATCTTTGCTTTCATGGCTTAATCATCCACGGGTTGTACGTTGTATGTCGCTTGCTTGCGAAGTCATGGGGGATACAGGTTGTGGGGGCTGCTCAGGGTCAAAAGAGGCAAAACGGGGCAAGACGCCCAATCTGACACTGTTCTATATTTAGCTGGGTCTATATCGTTTTGTAATATTTTCAGAAAAAATAACGATAGCTTCAGTGCTTGGAAGATTGATTTATTCAGAATTATTATAGAATATTACTGTCTGGGCCCCATTATGTCTATCTGTTTGTTTCATAGCGATCAAACGATGATATCTTTAAGCACTTTATTTTACATGGACTGTTTCAGTTATGAACATTTTTTTCTAAAGGACAATTCTATAACCAGACCATCGATTATGCATTGTTATGTATATTTTAATTTACAGTGTGTTGTGTGCTTGACCTTTGTCCCTGATTGGTTTTGGCCTACCTGACTTTTGTCATTTTTAGAAGATCATTGCTTCAATTCCAGTTTATGACTTGGGTTTTTCCCTGGGAAATTTTATGTTGTCTATGGTCAAGTGAAATAGTATATGTAGGTTTTGTATACATATTATTCATTCATCTTTCATATCAGACTTTTAGAATCTATGATCAGAGGTTTTCGTTGTGTTCAGATATAATTTGAGAGGAATAATTTATTTAAATTATTCATTTGAATTGCAAAATGCTCATTGGCGTTTTGGACTCAAACACTACTTTGGGATTTTTGTGAATTCGTTCAAAGACATTCTTGATTATATCATTGTGATACATCAAGATATTTGGTACATCAGCACACCCAAGACTATTGGAATTAATTCGGGACATCTATACTTTTTGGACTTGCCATAGAAATTTTAGGAACGAAGACGGTACGCGCTGTGACGAGTTGTAGTCGGTAAGGGAATCATCGTCGGTGGAACGCAGTACAGCGCGTACGATCTTCGTTCTGTTACTGTCTCAGCCGAATTCGAAAATTGCACAATTTGTATTTACCGCGCGGTACTATGTTCTATAACTGGAGTACCTTAGATGACTCGTCTTTGAAAATCCTGAGCTTGTTTTTACACATTGCTTAATCAGTATCAATTTAATGGCCCCCTCCAACCTCGCCTCCTACACTACGCGTCCCCATCCCCCAAGATGCTGACCTAAGGGGTCGAAACCTAAATTTCTTTATATTTATCATGACTATTCTTGTTGGTTCTGGCTTTTAAAAAATATGTCAAAAATATTTGTAAATGTCAGTATAGTTGAAAGTTTTGTACATTTGAACTTTGAACTCCTCACACGGATCCAGGAGGAGACAGCCATTGAATTTATCCTCTGATAATAGTTTATCATATGAAAAAACTAATTACCAAGTCCGATTATTTTCCGCCCAGTGATTTAGGAGGAGATAAAGTCACAGATGAATGGACGGAATGATTAGCCTACGGAGGAAATCAGAATACCACCCCCTCCCCCCCCAAAAAAAGAACCGTAATGGAGAATGAAACGGAAGTTAGCTCACCTTTAAGGTCAGAGGCATTCTGGCTGGAATCCCGTGACGAAAGTGTATTTTCAATATCATCACAAATTTGAACCTACCTTTCTTTCCCGTTTCATTTATGTTATCTTAATGCTAGAGCATCAGAACACTACACAGTTCTGAACTCGTCTATGTCATGCAATTAAACTGAAACCAAACCAGCATGATTTCTTTACCTCCGTAAGCAAAAAGTATCTTTCCGTGTGTGGAGAAGCCGGAACAACAGTAAGTCTCTTGTCCGGAAAAAGTAACAAGCAAGCAAACAAACGAAATAAAAAAAACAACAAAGAAATGCAATTGATTTGTAATAAATACAAAAGTAGTGCAATTGGAAATTAGAGATCTCATTCAGCTGTATGTCGAAATTCTTAAACATATCAAAAGTACATTTTACAATTGAAAGGCCGTTTTGTAGAAAATATTTATTCCATCTTGTATTGCTTTTGTGAGATAAAGCAGACTTATTACAAAAATATATTTAATTCGTTTGATATTAAACAGTTTAAAACATCAGCAACACATTGCAATAACATACGTATTTCCAAAATATATAATGTTCAGAAATATATGCTCCAATTACAGTTTCTAAACTTATATTGCGTATATGAGATTTACTGTCCCTTTTTATTAACATTTAAAGCTGGATGGATTGAGAATCAATATGTACATACTTTTATCAATAAGGGAAAGTTATTGTGATGATGATGATGATGATGATGATGGTTATTATTATTATTCTGTCTGTTACTCTCAGCTTAGAACATTAACAACAAAAACAAAAAAAAAAATAAAAAAAAAAAAAAAAAAAAAAAAAAAAAAAAAAAAAAAAAAAAAAAAGCAACAAAAGTAAAAACAAAGAAAAAAGCTATAAAAAGTCGAACAACCACCAATAATGATAGACGCAAGAAATGAGGAAAGAACAATTTTGGGACAAATAATATAAATTAAACTTTTTTTTTTATTTCAGGAGCAAACACTGGGATTGGCAAAGCAACTGCCACTGAGTTGGCTAAGAGAGGGGCAAAGGTCATCCTAGCATGTCGGGATCGGAAGAAGGGAGACGCTGTGGCACGCCTGATCAAAATAAAAACAAAGAACGATGAAATTTATTCGTATCACCTCGATCTTTCCAGCCTCGTTACCATTAAAGAGTTTGTGGACGATTTTACTGCACGGGAACCTTTTCTGCACATTCTTATCAACAATGCAGGTCAGAAAAATTTCATTAATGAATCAATGCACTCATGCATGCTGTGAATTGTTCACAAGAACAATACTTTTATCACATTATTTTCCCGTAACCTGAACGTATAATTCCCATCTAAATTTTATTCATCCATCCATTCTCTTTTGTAAAAATGATCACATTTTATGTCCGTATGGCATTTGGTTTTGCCGCTCAAACATTGCAATAAAAAAATCTGTCATGAGAACCATTTACAATTAAGAAAAGGATATACGCAATAAAAGTAAAATAAGAAGCTTAGTACCAGGAAAAGAAATCATGCCACGAGTAAAGTTAGTTTATATATTAAGAACACTGGGCCAAATTGAAATCTGAAATAGTGCAATGTTATTTCCTAGATACATTATTAATGAGCATTGAGGAATTTCCAGGAATTCAAATTCCAGCTATTTCAATATATTAGCTATTCTACAAATAACTGGGCCAGTCATACTTGCATATTTAAGAGGAAAAACAAACAACAAAAACCAAAGAACAAGAGCAAATATGAGCCGTTTAGACCAAAGACTTAGGCTACGACAATTTGCAAATACAAGACACAGCGAGAATGAGATAAGGGAGATAAATAAATGAATACGCTTGATATGCTTTTACAAGTTACTTCCCATACTAGTAGTATTGGTATTGCCAAATAAAATCCGAAAATATAACATGTTGAAAACCCGTTACAATAAAATACTTAATTTTATTTCATTTGGTTAAACTAATCTCCAAAACGGCATGCCTGCTTTTTAAGATATTTAACAGCAGCGAAATTCCGGGAATTGATATCGCCCTTTTAATTTTGTTTCTTTTGTTAGATGTGGTAGGTTGTAACTTTCCAGAGGAAAGGGCTAGTGAGAATGGTGGCATAGCGAATGAGTTAGGGTACATTTGCAAAGGAAAACACTTTTGATGACGCAGAATATTGACAGTGGAACTTAGATGAGGTCTGGTCAATATAAATCTACATACGAAATATGGGTCTAACATTTAGCGGCAATGACTTCATTAAACCATGATTGAGAAAGATGCAGAAAATAAATTAAGCGAATCAGACAGTCAAGGGCCGCTTACAATAAAAGCAGGAGAAAACTTCATGCAAATCAAAATGCATACAAACTTGGTTTAAGTGCCACAATAATTAAGAGAATTGCTCATAAAGGAAATTAGGCTGGTATCACAACCAGGAGCTATAACTCCCTAAAAAGGTTTCGGCTGTGCTAAGCAGCACGCCAAGTGTGGCTGAAATCGTATCATTAACAAGGGATTTATTTTGTGGGAAATACATTAGGTCGGTCTAAAGTATTAGGGGGTAAAACAGTCGGGTGACGATTGAACTCGTCAACAGTCTCATTAATATCCAGCAGCAGACCAAATTTGGGTGAAATCATATAATATTCAAGAGATCTATTACAAAGAAATATAAGAAGTTTGATCTAATAATCAACGGATACAAGTCTTCTAAACGATGACGTAGACCATTAACAGTCAAGGTCTCGTCGATATTTAACTGCATACGCAATTTGAAGTCAAATAATTAAGAGGAATGTTTTGCGAAAACGAATGTGACACGCAACATGAACAGACATACAGGTCACATTCGTTTGTGAGTGTGTGCGTGCGTGTATGTGTGATTTGGATTTTTGTCGTAGCTTTAACAATTTTAGTAATATCGCTACGATGTCTGGAGTGTGGCAGTTGATAGTGATGTCTAGCACTGGTTCATCATGCCGCAGATATGTAGCATCATGTACCACCCAGTCACATTATCTTGAGACCAGGTCAACCATTCCTAACATTAACATCTTGATGCTGAGCGCCAAGAGAGGCAGCTGCTAGTACCATTTTTATAAGTCTTTGGTATTACTTGACTAGGGTTCGAAACTGCGACCTCCCGCATCCAAGGCGGATACTCTAACCAGTTAGGCCACCAGAGTGGTCATAGGCCAAATTTAATATCCTCCGTTTTACACAAGAATTGAAATAAAAATAAATATGCATTTAAAAGTGCCATATACCAATGGAAGAGGTGGTGACAAGAACACATAAGAAAACGGTAATAACTGATGACAACTGCATTTTTTCTTTGATTCTTTAAATCAAATATTACAATGTAATTCGATCTTGTAGTCTTGGGACAGTGGCGTGTGACATCGGGTCGGTGCTAAAACTTGAGTAGACATTGTTTTATTTAATAGCTCATTTGAAACTGCAGTGCACCTTAATTCATAGAGAAAGGGTTCACTGTGCCCACAGGCTGAATTACTTCCAGACCTCCACGGTTTTAGTTTCGAACAGGAGTCACCAATGGGAATTACATGAATGGTGTAAATGTGATGTGATGTGATTATGATTTTTAACGTAGCTTTAACAATTTTTCAGTCATATCGCTACGATGTCTGCAGTGTGGCAGTTTATAGTGATGTCTAGCACTGGGGCGTCATGCCGCAGACATGTAGCATGATGTCCCACCCAGTCACATTATCCTGACACCAGGCCGACCAGTCCTAACACTAACCTCTTAATGCTGAGCGCCAAGCGAGGCAGCTGTTAGTACCATTTTTGTAAGTCTTTGGTATGACTCGACCGGGGATCGAACCCACGACCTCCCGCATCCGAGGCGGACGCTCTAACCACTAGGCCACCGGAGCGGTCTAGTGTAAATGAGGTATTTATCAAAATCCTGGCTGTGTTAACTAATGAACCAAAGGAGACAACCGTACGATTTCACGGTTAGAAAAAGCAATGAGTGCAGTCAGGTGCACATATAATGACAAGACTGAATCTAGATTCCTACATGTTGACAAGAGTAAATTTTGATTTCTACATGTTGACAAGAACAAATCTAGATTCTTACATGTTTGAATGACAAGTTGTTGTTGTTATAGGGTTGAACGCCATTTTTCAGCACAAGATAGGCTATACATGGCGGCCAGTATAAATGGTGGAGGAAGAACCCGGGAAAACCCGGGAAAGAACCATCGACCCACGAGAAGCTACTGGCAAGCTTTCTCACGTACCCACATTGGCCGAGCCCGAGACTCGAACCCAAGCAGACAGAGGTGAGATGGCAGTGATCCGTAACGGTGAGCGCTATATATATATATATATATATATATATATATATATATATATATATATATATATATATATATATAATTTTAATTATATATTTATTTATGATTTATTCATATTCCAGTGGGCCCGAACAAAATTGTTTCAAACCTGACAAACTGTAGATTTTGATTTATAAATAGTTAATATAAAACCCAAATAATCAGCTTATCTTCATGTAGAGATAGGGTGATCGTGTTTATCGCACATAGTATCAAATTTTTGTCTACCATATTACTTGGTAGTTTTTCTTCATATTCCATTGGACACTAGCAAAACGTGATAGAAACATCACAAATAATGTATTATTCGATATATTAATAGTTCATATAAAACACAAATAATGAACTTATCCTAATGTATTATTCTTTTGTTACAGTAAGACAATTACTATAATATAAAACATATAGAAAGATAATGACCTTTTCGAGATTGGAGAAGGTGTATATATACATGTTTTTTCATAAATTTGTATATACGTCAACTCGCATATACTTTATTTTATATTTTTATACAAAAGCATTGATGATTATTTGATGAATTTTCAGATGAATCATAACATATGTGAATTATAATGCAGTCGTTAATTATTTTGGATGCAATGGTCAACTATGTTATGTAATATCAACTTTGAATGTTGTTTCATTACTTAATCCTTTCTGAGAAATGTACTTTGTTAAGGTTTCATGCTTCTCCCAAATATCCGTCGTATATACTGCCCATGACATAATGCCTCATATATATCCTTGATTCAATGATTTTTGTTTCGTCACATTCGGTGTTTGCCTTCCAGTTCATTATATATCTAGTTGTAAACTATATCTCAGAATGAGAGGACGTAAATTCAGTCAATCAGATGTACGTTGAGTGGACAATATGAGAGAGAAAGTTATAATGAGAAAGGGACGGAAAACACACAAACAAACACATTGATTATATCTGATCATATGGACACCCCTTTGGAATAACTGAAGATATTCCGATTATCCATTTACAGCTTGCATGGGTCCCAAGGCGACAACTGAGGACGGATACGAACGTACGTTTGGTGTCAACTACCTAGGCCACTTCTACTTGACATATCTCCTTCAGGACCGACTAAAGAGGTGCGCACCTAGCCGTGTCATCAACGTCATTTCGGATTCTTACGAGAAGGCCACGCTGAACTTTGAAGATATGGCCATGATGAAATATGACATATACAAAGCATACACGAGATCCAAGCTAGCTATGGTTCTGTTTACCGTAGAAGCCACAAGGCGATGGATGTCATCACAAGTTTTGTTTTATGGCGTACATCCTGGTAAGTTTCTCTGACGGTTCTGATTAGTCTCTGGCAGGATAAACATGTCATATTTCTAGAGTGGTTGTGACGGGCGTAAAATATGAATGTTTGAACTCTTTGTTAATGTTTTGAGAGGACAAGCTTTGTCGAAAGAAGGAACGTCACTCAAGACTAAATCTGACAGCTTAGCTGTATTGCGAGCCTTACATCAAATTAAAAGAGTCGAATGGCGGCATAAATTATTTGAACTATTTTGTAATTTTAATTCAGTTCATTTTCGAGATCTACTTTCGTGGACTTCTGAAGTAAACTTCGGGTCTAGAGAACAAATTTACAAAGATATGGTAAAGTGTGATTGCTTTTGTACGACAGCGGTCTTATGATAAATTACTAAGTGTGCAGAAGATGAAAAGTTTTTGACCATTCACATTCCGTAAATAAGAGACGACGAGAGTTTTTAATACTTTAGTAAGTAATAGTATTCCTTATGTGATTTATTCGGGAAATTTTCTAGTGTAGAGGAACATCATTCATTTTAACCATAAATGGACCTTGTGCACTCGTTTTTTGAGTCGCCTATTCTATCTTTGCTTAACTTTCACTTCAGTATGCGCGCGTAGCATTTGGACCAGTCTATTTACATTCTAGGCTTCCATTTTACCAGCCCGCTCGACGATGTGGATACAGTACATCAGAGTAGCCATCTAATTTGGTATTCTTTCTCGGAAACGAGGTTGAAAATTTTTATTTGGCAATATCGCTTACAGAGATATATACCTGCTAATTCACTCTCGTTTCCGCACAGTTGCACCCTTGATTGATTGTTTTCAAATTTCATACGACCATGTCTCATAAAAGTCAGATTGTCTGTATCGTACGACATCACCTGACAGTGTTGTGATACCTGGTTGTTTTACTTATCCAAAATTTCTTTCGTAAAGTTACATTATAGTTTGACTCTGCCAGTCAGAATATATGGAGCAGGTTATTTTGTCATGATAACCATGGTTAACAGCTCTAGCTTCTCAATGAAACACATTGTAGGAACTTGCATCTTTTTTGTAAATGAGCTCACTGTCATGGTCGCTGTTTAGAGTTTGATTGGATCATAAAATGTATCGCTGATAGGTATAATGTTAAATATCGAATATACTGATCGGCAGAGTTTTCAAATAAATATTTGTCTGATCAATGATAGGTGTAAAAACCCAGCTTTTAATCAGATTTTGATATTAATTGGCTAAATGTATTGCAGAATTGAATATCCGATTAATATGTTGACAAAAATACAAATTACATTCCATTCAACTTAAACGTCTCAAAATTAAAGTAAACGTATGCATATAGACGATTACCAGAGTGAAATATTTTCATGTCATTCAGGGATGGTTTGTACCGACTTGCTTCGAAACTGGCCTGGAGTAACCGGTAATATCCTGCAGGCTATTAGTAGGTTTCTATTTAAGTCGCCCGAGGACGGATGCCAAACAATTGTGTACTGCGCAGTAGCTAACGAAATTAGAGCTCAGGCAGGAAAATTTTTGGAAAATTGCCAGCTTATGAAAGTCAAAAAGATTGCCAGAGACAAAGATATGGCAAATAAGCTATGGGAGGTGAGTCTTCATCTTTGCAAACTTCCGCCGGAAACGGAAACTGACAGTGAGGTCATAATCAATGGTAAACCAGAAGCTGAAGCTGATGGCGAAGAAGAGGACAAGAAAGAAAAATAACATGCAGTTCCTTTTGATGGCAATTTTCATTAAAGCAAGGACAGATGGATCATCTGTATCAGTAGTTTTGTTATTATGACTAACTGTAATATTGTGTCGAACTGAAATTATTTTATATGTGATGCAGATACATGTTTATAGCAGTCTTATTTCATGTGTAGCATGCGACATTACGATTGAACTAGCAAGGTTTGTTGAACTATCGGTTTGCTTTAATGGAAACAAATTGTATGTCCAATTCTTTTTGACAGTATTGTATGGTGTGTGTCCAATTCATGTAATGTGCATAAAATTGGAAATTTAAAACGTAATTGCTCATTTCAGTGATAATATTGCAGGTTAATTTACACGTGGCCAGGCATGTCCGTGAGAATTCGTTGTTTTTTTTTTTTTTTTTTCTCAACTTCTTGCTGTGAGTGCATTTTTTCGGTTTTAAGTCGATTATATTAAAAATTTACACAGCTTTAACATGCACACTTCTATAGATGTAGTAAGCATAGTTTAAAGGCAAGGGTGTTAGTCCGTGGTCTCAGGCGATATGAGCTCCAGCCTCAGATGAAACGGAATTTAATTTTGTTAAGATATCTCTCATTTTAAAGTTTGTCAATATAACTCTGTCCCACTCATTAAATCGATATAAAATGGCAGATTATGTTTTATCACTACTATTTAAGTTTTATTCCATTTTATGTTCTTTTTAGGACACACGAGAACCAATACTAATATGAATTTACCTACAAATACTGTATTTCTCTGGTTGAATATACTATTTTGTGACAGCCGTTGTTGGGAAACGTTTTAGCAGATACTCCCTCATTTATAATTGAGGTTGCGTTTATGGCTCCTGCAGACATCATTTTAAAGTCGGGACATTGTATCCACTTTATGAAGTGGGTGATATTAAAGATTCACTGTGTCAGTCTGTAGGTACATGCTTCAACTCGTGGCCATAGGTGCTGCACATAGTTTGTGCTATTCATATGCCATATCAAAAATGATTAATTGCTTGATTGAGCCGGAGCGTAGATAGCTCAGTTGGTTGATACAGACTATCGTAATAGAAGGACTGCGGATATGATACCCGTCCAGGCCAGCCCTGGTCAGCTTTTTTTGGCATGTCCTTTTATAAGGTATTTAGCTTCCATGTCCTCGGCATGATAAAGCCACTAACGCATTAAACGTGCCGTTAAAACCAACAAAAAGAAAGAAAAACGAACTTTTTTGATTGAGACCTTCAGCGTCAGACTTTACACTCGTTGCTGTAAACAAACAGATGACTGAAACTTTTCGTTTATTCATATTTTTGGTTCTTTAAACGAATGCATACTAGTTGTTATGTAGACTGTACATATTAAGTGTTACTACATAATGAAATTCTTTGCTTGTAGTTTTCGGGTGGTTTTAAATGACATAAAACTACATTAAATTTATATTCTAGTTAAAACTGTTAATGCTCTTTGAAAACTTGATGTACTTGTTGAAAGCTGTTATATAGTTTTTTCATCTATCTATATCAGGGTCGGCAACCTATTTTACATACTTTTTTTCCAGATTAATTACAAAATAAACGAGCGCGTGCCACCAGTAAGAGAGTAGCACTGTTAAAATTGAGATTTTTGGCTGCCCTTCAGTTGCCACACAAAACCTCTTGACGTGCCACTTGTGGCACGCGTGCTGTAGGTTGCCGATCCGTGATCTATTGTAAACTAAAGGTGTAATGAACGATGGAATGTAACGGTTTCAGAGGGTTTATTATCATAGATAAAACTGTTTCGGTATACATGAATTACGATGGTACAGTCACTTTAATCGTGATACAGTTATCAGTCTTATTTGCCTGTGATAGAGTTATCGGTCTTTATTGAAATTGTCATGGTTAACAGTCTTATTTTAATGTGATAGAGTTATCGTTCTTTGTAAAAATTGTCATACAGTTATCAGCCTTATTTTCTTGTGATAGAATTAGCAGTCTTAATTTCTTGTGATGGAGTTATCAGTCTTTTTTAAAACTGTCATAGAGTTATCATTCTTATTTTACTGTCATAAAGAATCGGATGGAAGTTATATAAACTATTTACACGAATACTCTTCTGCGTTGAAACATTTTTACAGACATATAGCAGACATCTGTTGCTATCAATGTCAAATTGCTAGTACGTTTAGCTGTGACAAATTTTAAAAACATGTGATAATTTTTGGACCAAAATGGATTTTACAACTGTACAATCCATGGTAAATGCACTATATTTACTTTGCCTCTAGAAAATAGAGGCGAATTATTATACTACCGTGGCGTCGTGGTCACCGGCCATGCCACTGTCGGCTTGCTTCAGCATTCCCGAAAGTACTGTCCATGTACATCGTAACACCTTCTCAGTCTGTTTATCTAACTACTAAATGCTGTTGTGTTTTCACATTTTGGTATGGTGTTCATTCACTGCATTTCCAATAGCATCATGGCTTTAAATTTTGCACTTTAACGAATCTGTGATAACGGAATTCATCTAAAAATCACTAGGTGCTAAAGCCGTTGTGATTCACATTTTACTGGCATAGGCGAAAGTTTTAAATCTGGCTCTTGATCACATCCTTTATATATATATATATATATATATATATATATATATATATATATATATATATATATATATATATATATATATATATATATATATATATATATAATGACAACTGTCCAGGATTTGCATCCTGTTAAGTGCTACATCAATTCAAATGTATGCCACTGTGATCCATACTTCATTGTTCACTGACATGAGTTCAAATGCTTATTTTCAGTTTATTTTTTAATCACCGTTTATGCAAGAATCACTAAGCTGAGGTATTGTCTGCATCATTGTTATTACCACGCCAGTACACCAAAAGAAGAAGACCATGACCTACGTTTCACATTTTATATTCTTAGGATGTTTTTGAATGTAGCTCATGGATACATTCGGCTGTACACATGCCTTTATACCTAGAAGCTCGCATCTTAGTAAATAGGTATTATGTTGAGTATTACAACATCACTCTAAATGTAAGTCACTCTGACCTATATTTATATTTCACTGACTTTGCTTAAATTTTATTTCAACTGCTGATTCTAGGATTGTATTCATCCCTATTAATGCCACATATTTTAGGCTTCTGTGATTTGGGCTATATTTTGTTTTTTTTTATGTTCTTATCTCAGGCACGTTTCATGCAAGAATCGTATATTTTTTCTTATGATATCCTTCTCTTGTAGTACAGCATCCTTGCAACTAAAGATGTTCATGAAGACCTATATTGCATCTTTTATTATCCATGGTTACACTGTTGCTTATGACGTTTTGGCAGGGTGTACGCATACTGTGCTTTTTAGAATCATGCAATTTGGTGTTAAGATGAGTGTGTGTGTGATTTGGATTTTTAATGTAGCTTTAAAAAATTTTCAGTCATATCGCTACGATGTCTGCAGTGTGGCAATTCATAGTGATGTCTATAGTGGGGCATCATGCCTCAGACATGTAGCACGATATCCCACTCAGTCACATTATCCTGACATCAGGCCGACCAGTCCTAACACTAACCTGAAGATGCAGATACCTTATTGCAAAAAGAGGCATTTGTAACATTTCATGCTTTGGTGCCGTTGTTGAAATTTGTCGTCTTTAAAGTTCGTGTAAAGTGCTTTGTTTATTTTCCAATAACGAAACATAACTGGATGCACAGCTCCTTTAGTACTAAACTCTTACAGACTAAAAGGTTCCTGTGACCTATATTTTATATTATGCTAGATGAGTCAAGAATTGGCGATATCTCACGAGTACATACAGTTTCACATGCCATAAACAACATAATCTACTTAGAAGGCTCTTTCTGACCAGAGCACTTCGAAATAAAAATATATATATTCAATGGTATATTTTCTATGTTTGTAACTGTACACTGCATATTGTGATAAGTTACCCTCCATAGGCGAAATGTGTGTTTATGTGTGAGTGCTTATAAGAATGAGAGAACTGGACGGGCCACAGCTGTAGTGGCTAATCAAGGTAATTACTTACACATGAACTATGCTTCTAATACTGGCTGTCTCTCCAAGCTTACTTCAAGGCTGTACATGTGACCTTTGCCCTGTAAAATCTGGCTGCAAAGATGAACAGTGATACTACCTTAAAGATAAAAGAGACAAAAATGTATTCATTAGAAAATGAACCATTTCATAGTTATGATTGTTTTATTTAGTTTAATCTCAAGTTATTTTCGGGATGATAATTGATTTTATATTTGCTTCTGGAAACTACTGAAAACATCGCAGGGACAAGCGTGTCAAATGTGTGCTTTCAGAGGTCATCAAAAAGGATATATAAATGCATGTCAATACCAGTCTAAGCATAGACGCCTGCACCCCAATACGTGTCTAGAGGTAGTTGTGACAAAAAAAGCGGTTAATACAATTTAAAACATCAGCTGTGTGTGTTTTTTGGTGCAACTTCGTATAATAAATGCATTTACTTTCATTCAGTGTTGTTAGTAAGACAGTTTGTTTTTGTCAGGTGTGGTTTTGAATTGAGAACTAAAATAGTTTTATGTAGTTTAAACGCAGATTGTAAAAATAAACAAGACAAAATCTGCTTTACTTTAAAAACATGAAGGTTTATGTTAACGATGCAATTGCAATATTTTCCAATAAAAAGCTAGAACTGCGGTCACCAAACGAGATGGAACATAAAAATACTCGACATCAGCAATGTAAAATTTCTTCATTTAGGAAACAACTTCATGGGGGGGGGGGATCGAATATTTATTTGTTAAGTATAACTATGCCTTCATCAACATAGAAAAACAAAAGTAGACACACAATTTAAACCATGAACAGAAAGAATACATTTATAAGAAGATAGAAAACAAGAATAACCAGCAAAGGAGAACTACAGTACTCTTGGCAAGCATCCGTGGACTTGGAGTAACTTGAAAGTAGTTCACGAGTTGGTTGGCTTTAGATAATAGAGTGGCCATTTAATTAACAAATGCCAACTATCTCGTTACTTACATACTAGGTACGGCACTCACTTTTCACCATCCATCTGTGTATATGAGAAGCACTTGGCCAGAGACTTTTCTATAACGTTCTCAGGATATGATTGGGAAGCTAATGGTATACATAACAGCGGTTGCTTACTAACAGATTGTAATTTATTTCCACTCCTGGCAATTACATCTGAAAAATTATTTCAACCGCAGATATGTTCTGCCTAACGCAAGCAAACTGACGTACAGACAATATTTTATTATAAACAAACACATTGATTTGTGACAAATTAAATCAGCACTGAATTATTCATCATTTACAGGTAGCCCGAGAAGATCAAACTTAAGATAGACTACAATGACAAAAATAGTAACTGACTTCAATAACTCAAAGGCACAAACTTTTGATTTCTAAGCCAAATATTGATTGACCGAGATTCACGTTGGCCAAAATATTTTCCATATTAAAATCTGGCATCACCTCTGTACGAAAAGAAACCGCATATCAAAGATACTACACGATCGGTTTTAAAACAAACAATGTTGACGCTTAAGTGCTAAATTAAAAGACAGTTTTCAGAAAGACACAAAGGAGGAGCTGCTTTGCACACGTTACATCCATTGGTAGCATCCTGACACAATGATAAATAAGCAAATGGACCAATGAGACACCACGTGTAAGAATGAAGTAGCCATGATCTGCCAGAATGGTCCTGGGAAGAAGTTGGTATTACGTATATCTTGCATTGAGGGCAGCGTGAGATTATCAACACTAGAAGTCCGAATTCAGGACACATTAATACTATGCGGGATAAAGGTCTTCAATATACCACAGTGCATGGCAAGTGGTTTCTTTACTATGTGCTAACCACAGGAGAGAGGCTTTTCTTGCTGATATGGGCTTCTGCTAAATGTATGGCAATACGTCAGAGATATCGATTTCCCCATACATTGGAGGTTTTATCAGTAATACAATGTACTGAAATACTGCTATATAAATAAATCAGAGGTGAAAACTTTTGTAAGTAATCAGCCTATTCCAAAGCGTGTTAGGAACTTACTAAATGGACCTTTAATACGATAATCAAGTCGAAAATAATTGACGGTATGAATAAGCAAACGTAAACATAATCATTACTTAAAGACTTTTGCATATTATATTATGAGAAATGTAAATGATTTTAGACTGTAAAATGCAACAGTCAAGGTTTGAATGTAATTTTGAATGACATTAATACTGAAGAACGCATGAAGAAGTTATCATTCTGAAAATTGGTAATTTTGTTTTGTTAAAGTTCAGCTTGACTTAATTATCGAGGTTATGAATAGATCAACGTACGATGTAAAACACGTGAATGTAGAACATTTTACAATGGAACAAGCCTACTAACGTAATGAACATGGCGAAATGGATAATTTACTCGAAAATATCTTTGCCATTTATATACCATATTTTACCAGGTAAAACGCGAAAATAGAAGACGCTTGTTTAATGGGATTGAATATTTAAGATAGCATTTAATGGAATAAAGGGACCCCTTTATATGAGTCTGATAAAGGGACCCCTTTATATGGGTCTGAATGGATGAAAACAAAGGCTTGCATTAGCGTCAAATATATGACTGACAGATGTTTTCTCTGTGCATTTGATCCTGTACTACATACACCGAGTGCTCATGTATATAGACCATCAAAATATAATTGATTAGAGTCGATGGTTTTCTCCATTACAGTATGTAAAAGGTAAGGATGAATATGACACTTTGGTAAATGTATATCAAACAGTCGAACACATTAAGACAGTCGTAGACAGGCATGCTGACATGTTGATTCTGTTTGATGGAATGGAGAAATTAATGTCATTATATAGGCATAAAATTTTGTCAATATTGGTAGTATCACGAGTTAGCAAACATCATTGAGAAAAGATATGTCAAATGTTCGAATGTGTAATGCATGATAAATGTTATCAGAGCACAAATGGATATGCTACCGTATAGACAATTGAATATATATCATAAATGAAAAAGGTTCAGTTGTCGAATTAAAACTCTCATCATCAATTGAAATCCCGTATGTTGTTTATTGCAATTTTGAAAAGAAACACGATAACGTGGACGATGTGTACTAGCTGCTCACATAATTGCAGTGATTATAAAAGTCGAACTAATACATAATCGACGGTATCAACACCTTAAGTCGAACTAATACATAATCGACAGTATCAATACCTAAAGCCGAACTAATACATAATAGACAATGTCAACAGCTACTCATACTCCATCAACTGTCTGTATGTACATTAAGTTAGTTCACAAATGTTACAGACCGAGCGTTTACAGAGGTAATGACTGCATTAAGTTGATTCATAACTGTTTGGAAAGGTTAGCGAGACTAGTCTATAAACAATTACAATGGCAAAATCCAATGGGTATTCATAAAGATGAAGATAAAAAACAACAAGAGAAGTAACCCCAACAAATAATCAAAAAACTATGGTACATTTGTGACAGAAAATTATTAAAAGAAAAGGTACAGAAAACGATAAATTAACGGGCAGTTACAGTGATCCTGCCAGAGACTGTACTTTGAAATTCAAATACATAAAATGCAATCCACTATTCATTTATAATTTTTCAGATGATGACACTCACTTGTCGTCAAAAACCACTTGTTAAAATGGTCCAGATGATGGGTTAAAACCAATAACCCGTCAATGAAGGAAACACTAATTCATTAAACAAGGATTCCATAGCAGACAGAGTAATAACGAAGACAGATTTACAGGAATTCTAAAACATTTTGTTGTTATGAAACATACATATATTTGGACCAAGTGATTAACTTATATGACTACACAGAAAACTTTCCAGAGAAACGTCTGTACCTTCCGAAAACGTTTTCAGGTCTTCGTGACTCTTACATAGAAGATGAAAATTACCAGTTATTACAATATATGATGTCACACTTCAAACTTGACACCCTTGGTGAATTTCACGACTACGCGAAGAAAGTTACCTTGCTGTTTTGGGCCATTTTCGAGGAAGTTAGAAATGCAAGTATAGCAAACTTCAATCTTGACCGAACGCACGATTCTAGTATACCCGTTTTAGCTCATATATGCATGCTTAAAATATCAAGTATAGAACTTGAACGTTTTGACAGATTTATAATGGTTTTGATGACTAAAAGTGGTAATAAGATAAACTCGCACAGAAACGCAAACCGACCAATGAAATTATTATGTTCATTTTTACCCCCCCCCCCTCCATAAAGGATTGTGACTACGAAAGGTCAAAGTCAGGGTCATAATTTAACACAAGAATGTATATGTCTGGGAAATGAGTCAGTAAATGTAGGCTGAAAACTTTATGAGCGAGTGAATAACAAATTATGTAGGTATAAAAAGTAACCCCCCCCCCAACCCCAACCCCCCAAAAGTGTTAACTTCCCTGATATTGGTTACACAAGCTGAAGTTTAAATGTAGGTTTGGAGACACCAATCTATTTACATGACCATTGCAAGGAAAACCCCATTCCTCCAGATAAACTTGTACGAGATGACAATGAATTATCTCTTTTACAAAGAAGATGATCAATGACTGCAAGGGTGCTAGATCAAACTATTGTGTACACTGCAAAAGAGAAAGGAAAATGTTTTTTAAATAAAATATTGATGCAAGCTTGATAGAAAGCACAACCAAAGGCTTAGAGAAAGACTTCTTCAAAGTGAAGATTAATTCTGTGTTCGGAAAGCATAAAGAAAAATCTTGAAAACAAGACCACACCCTACACCTCCAAAACAAACAAGCTAACCTGGCATGTATATGTCGGTTGTACAGTGTTAGAATGGCTCGCGTATGAATTCTACTACATCAAGTTAAAAAGCTAGTACGTAAATATTATGAAACGTTTAGTGTCTTATACCGATTCGTTAAGCATCTATGTTGGGGCAGATAATTTGGATGATGATATGAAATAAAATATGGATTCGTCAAGCATCTATGTTGGGGAAGATAATTTGGATGATGATATGAAATAAAATGTTCAGTTCTATGACACTAGTGGCTATCGAAAGGGCAATGTGTTTGACATCCCTGAAGCATTAGAAAATGTTAGTACCAGAATTCTGCATGTAAGTAGACTTTAATCTCTACTTTCTTAGCTTATTACTCGTGATACCTAGTTCATTTGCAATGTGTTCTAACTGATACGAATAGCCACAGTTCTCTGTATTTCAAGAATCTGCTGTAGTCATACAGAATGAAATTAAAATTACTTTCAGATGTTATGGCGATCTCTATATCCAGCATTTTACACAAAGTGTTCGTACCTCCATTCACCTCCATATCAAGCGACATGAAAAAACTACCTGATACAATCATCTAATATCGATAAGCGTCTTGTTCCCCCTCCTTCCATTTTCGTGGAATTCTTCGGATTTCCATTGGTATTCTACTGTCTCGTCTAATTCGCCCCTAATATGTCCATTACAATTTTGAATAACTTAAACAAATACTTTCTTCCTGTAAACACTAAACCATGAGATATTGCTTGTCCAATTATAAATACGGCTGTATTTATTCTATTTTATAATAACAAGTATAGGTTATTGACTGAGAAAAAATATTGGTCCCAAGTACACGTGGCAAAGACTCCTACGTCACATGAATGAGGGACCAATATTTTTCAATACTCAGTCAATAACCTTTTTATTATATACTTCAAACAATCATATTAATCGTTCTGGTATATTAAAAATAATACAATTGAAAGAATACAACTTTTTTGTTTTATTTCATATTTTACGTGTTCGTCAATTTATGAATGAAACCTGAGAACCGTGCATTAATATACATTATTTTACTACTATGAACGCACGCTTCAGCAGTGAAAAAAACTTGGCTTGTTAAAGAAAATGGAATGTTATGTAGCCATCCCCCCCCCAAAAAAAAAACCCAACTAGATTTTGATACGAAAAACAATTGCTCCAACCTTGGTATCGTCTTCAAATAGTTGAATATATAAATGTAACTGTTCTGGACTCATCTCGAGTAAACCGTTGAAAACGTCCAAATTTTCGATGCAGTCAGCGTTCGTTGCCATTTTTATTTCAGCGTAGACAAAAATTGTTCTTCGAATGCGCGCATGTTATAAGCCTATAAGGAAACGGTGAATATTTTTACTTAACTTAAGTCAATACCGCTTGGTATTAATCCGTAACGACAATGTTAAACTAATGGAATTACTTATGAAGTATATAATAAAGTTTGATACTGCCTTCAGTTCTTCATTGTAGCTTTTGCTAAATCTCCAGTCTTTATTTTGAACCCCATGGGTTAATTACTATTCTCTTGTAGGAAATATGTACGTGTTTATTTTAAACTATAAACGCCATCTATCGGTTCATTTAGCTCTAATGAGAAATGCTGCAAATTTAACTCTAAGCAAATATGAAAACACAGCTTTCTCTTTAAAACACATGAGATACTCAAAGATCACGCTGATAAAACGTTTATATAAAGCTGTTTTTTTAATTTTATTTACTCACTTGACTCTTGGTATTTTATATTGTGCGTAAAGTTTACTCAGGTATACATTAAGGACCATTTGTTAAATCCGTAAATGCTAACTAATATCTGAGGTGTAGTTTCAGGCGTATAACCTTTAAACAAATATTTCAAAAGTTTTCCAAGGTCAATTAGTTCGCTATTAATTGCACCGTTTTGATCTAAAATTTAGTTCAGTACCATCCCGATGGACCGTGTTATGTTTCTATACAGCACAAAATTAGTAGATCAGTAATATCCTGGTATAAATTTCTTTTCATTGAACTGATTCCTTTTGGGATCTATCTCTTCATCCAATTGATCTATTTTAATTCATGATGCAATAATCTTTAGGACAGTTTAAGTCTTCGATTTGATCTAAAAGTCCTCAGAAGTTGCGTGCACATATATGGTAAAACTTAACTCGAGTGTGTTTTTGTTCGTTGCAGCCCTAACAATCTTCATGTCATGGTCCATTTTATCAGTACAAGCACTAATCGAGAGTGAATTATCTACTTCAGTTTTTAATGCATCTGTAGTTATTTTGAACTTTTGCCCCAAATCAGTTAAATCTTTTATCATTCATTTGATTCCTTGCTCTTATTTCCTGATACCAATACTATTGACCATTTTTTCGACAGGCACGCTCTTTTATATTTATTTTCTATTGTTCAGTCCTGTATAATTTATTGTAGCGTTTAAATCTAGATTGCACGGGTGTAATTATGATACAAAATATTAGAAGTATATTTAACAATTTATTTATTATTTATCTGGTTTTGATTCAGGAAATTGCAATAATATCTAATAATGATGAAATAATGAAATAAAAAGGTCGTTTAGAGTGATCTTATAGCACATTGATTTAAAATAAAAATTGTTGTTCTATTGTTGTTGGTTTAAGGGTCAATTAGTAAAGAAACGTGCAAAATGTCTAAACTATGGAAAATTCACAAATTAAATGTTTGGTAACATCAACCAAAATATTTGAGAAAAGACATTTATCCATACGACTACATGGATGACATTTCAACGTCTTATAAAATTTAATTACCATAAATTTAATTTGCCTTTATTCAAAAATCCGAAAATCAAGGGTAACAGGTGAAGATTCCTACACGTACAAGATGTCATGTACAATTTTATGATGTATATGTCTACTACATGAAGAACGATACTTTAATAGTGTGTGTTATTTTCAAGAGTTCAGAAATGGATGAATGAATAATTACAAACTTAAACTATGCATTAGTTTTGTGCCCTTGAACTTTCAGATGATACTATTATAAAAAATTCTACTAGAATTATTTATTAATCATTCAAGATTATAATTATCCCTATTGAATAATTTAGAAAGTAGAGGAATAATTAGCAAGATAACACACACACACACACACACACACACACACACACACACATATATATATATATATATATATATATATATATATATATATATATATATATATATATATATATATATTCAGACGTTCTAACCCGTTAGGAGACTATTTAACACCAGAGAAAATAAGTCCTTGAAAGGCTGATTATCACAGTTACAAAAGAAATAAAAAACAGATACAAATGGTACAAGACCTTTAGTACCTAGATACACATTAAAATAAGCAGAGAGACATTTATTGACTGATTGGAAGTGATATGCTAAGTTAGGATATAAACTAAAAATATACATAAACTAATTTTATTCGTTAAGTATGGTGCAAAATAAAAAATTAAGTATATATTGAGACAAAATGCAAACATTGACTTTTGAAATTTTTTTATTGAAGCTGATGAATAATGGTGTATTTGTTACTCGGATGGAACATTTAAGAAAAAGTTAATGTAAAAGCTAATGAAAATAAATATTCTAACCTTAACAGTACAAATCATTTACAAGGAGAACAGTCATATAAATATATGGTATTACTTGAATAAAGACAAAAGTCAAATTAGTCAAACAAACATACATTGGATTTACTCTGCTAGATTAAAGTAAGCTACTTATTATGACTTCTATGGCATGCTCAGAAACTAACGTCGCGATAAAATTAAATATTATATGACAAACGTGGATTTGTTGTGTCTAAATGTATTAACGTCTAGACAGATAACGTTTACATTGAATGCAAGGAGAATATTTAGCTTCTACGGCACAATGCGTCAAAAAATAATAATACCTTTGGTGTTCCTCAGATGAATAAAGATATCAAAAATATTTTCAGATGCGTTAAATTATTGAGCCGACAGAAGTTATTTTTGGCCTTAAAATTAACTATATGTTTTAAAGACTGTGTGAAAGTAATAATTCAGTATCATTATAAGGGTGCAAATCAAACATATAGGTATATATCCTTATTGTGGATGAAATATTATTCATAGTTTAGTACAAATTCTATGACTTGATTGCTCTTGGATGCAAACTCATACCTTATCCTTTGCTGCGTCAATCATATTCTTTGATACTTTTGGTGATAGATGAGACACTGATCATTTTTGTGTTTAAAATGCTAAACACTGGTCATACATGGTGATACATCCAAATATCATTGCATTTATTGTCACTTGTATATGTCGTACTCCACAGCTATCAAATTAAATTCCTCATGACTCACTTTATATATCATAGCATCCGTTCCACATACTTATAACTGATGTTATAATCTAATTGCATTTTAAAGCTTCCTTATATAACAACTTTCTTTATAAGGTTTTCACCATAAAACCATATAGCGTTGTTCCAAACCACTTCAATGGCAAAGAAGTAATGCATTCTGCTCATAGTGCTTCAATTCCAAAGCAAGCAGTTGCAACAACCATTCCATCTGATGCAATAGCAATGATTATTTCTACACCGTTATACTGTATGTATGATATTATTGTACTTATTCCCTGGTACCTCTGTAATGTTGAATCTCATTAATCAAATAATTCGTAACGTATTTGATTTTTTCAACCTGAAATGCGTGTCATTGGCAACGTAGCCGAAGTCAGATTTGGATACAAATAGTTACATTTTCTTCCATTTATAACAACATAGACAGGCTTTGGAGTTTTGCTAGATTTTGGAATTTCAACAGGATGGTTTATGTGATATTTCAGGCTTGTTCGCAATGCTCACATTGATGATGCACTTAGTATGTTCTTCTTATTTATATTTATGAACAGACATCCTTCGTTTTCTTGAGTCTTTAAATGTATGAACTTATGCCGGATATTTATCATATTTGTCAGGTTTGTTCGGTTTGCTTACTGGTTTCTTCAGCTTAGATTTTATCATATATATATTTATGTGATGTGTTCTTATACTGTAGAAGAGGGGTGCAAGTTGTTGTCAGAAAGAAAGTTAACGAAAACACAGGGTTCTATATTATGAACTTGTTGGATGAGATTGTAAAATTAAATGTGCATATACCAGCCTGCTCTTTCCTACATCGATAGAGTCGAAAGGAAGATAGAGAGTGAAAAGACAGAATTCCCCAGGTCAGTCATACAAATGTTACAAAGTCAGAGTATATGGGTACATAATAAAAACAAAGACATACGTTGTGTTTGATGCTGGCCACTTTCGTGACTCTGTATTGAACATAAATGATATTAGTCAACCAAAAATTTGCTATGTATTTACAGCATAACATAACTATTTGGACAAAGTCTATAGAGTAAACGTGCTCAGAAATTGAACAATGAGACATAGCGTATAATACAGAAATTTTTTGAGGTTGCAACCGCCGTAAACATGAATGTTATATACTGAGCAGACTCAACCTAAACTATGTATTTACAGCAATATAACTGTTCGAACAAAATATATCAAGTAAAGGTGCTAACAAGTGAAATACTTGGGACGAGCGATAGTAGAAAAGAACGAGACTGTAGAAGCCGAATAACATTATAAGAGATTACTGCGGATGCAACCACCTAAAAACCGAACAAATGGAGAAAACAAATAAAAACAAAAACAAAAAAACCCAAACATGTTATTAACAAGATAGCATATAACAATTATAAACAGGGTGGCATGATGGGGTGGAGGTGGGAAAAATTTCTACAGAAAAAGAAAACACGTCCGCACCCCGGAAAGAAACTGGCTCAACTCACGCCAAAGTCCTTGGCAGAGAGAATCCCTACGCGCGCAGCCGATGCGAAAGCATTGCGATTAGCTGGGCAGAATACGTGATTAAAACTTTAAATATATTGGCCCTTGACAGCGCGTTACTCGACGAAACTGGCGGGAAATTGTAGACCCAATCACACCTCCCATAAATGTCCTTACGCGAGCGTAAATTGTTATATATATATATATATATATATATATATATATATATATATAGTATATATATATATATATATATATATAATATATATATATATATATATCCTTCCAGGCTTCACTAACAATCATTTATATAGTTAATTAAAGGGAGATATACCAGAATACAATGAACAATATACTAATTTCAAAACTAATACCAGTTATTAAATATGCATTTTGAATCACATTCTTTAATCTGTGTTGAATAAACCTGCTTTATATTCTTATTTACGATTTAACGACATAGCTGATAAACGCTCCTGTCATGACAACAATTGATACAATCAACAGGACAACATGTATCAGTGACAAAGGGTCTATTGCATATCACGAAGTGAGAGTGCAATAAATTCATTTATATTACTTTTATTGTTTTGCTTCCACCTGTTTTAACGTTGTGTACTTTTTGCTTTTTATTTTCTTCTTTTCATGTCTTTGTTTAAAATTTATATATTAAATGCTATCAATACCAAAATAATTAATCCCAACCTACAAAATAAAACCTCTGTAAAGTTTCTAGTACCGTTTAATATCATATTATCTACCTTAAAGACATTTACTCACCTGAGATGTTAATCCGAGCATTATTACATCTGAAGATGTCTTTGCTGTTTTAGCTGCTGCCTCATTTACACACTTCGTTTGTTTTCTTTACTTGCTTTCTACCGATTTTGTCCAACTCATTTTCAGTCTAGATATTAACAAGTAAGTCCTATGATGTTGCAGCCCGTACTGAATTTTAATTCCTGTTTGTAATCCTTCATCATCACTTTCACCAGGAACTAGTTCGCTTCCCTCACTGTCATTTGATTTTGGGCAAAAACCTTTTCATTTTCTAGATGAATAAATGAAATAAGCGTACTGTACGTATTTTGCTCATACGTTTCGTAATCATATTTGCAATAAAACTGCTTTTTTGGAACAATCAACTGGCAAAATATTGATGAGCATTGTATCAATATTTTATGATGGATTTAAAACTCCTGAACAGTCGTCGACAAATACATTTCATGAATACAATCAATGCGTTAAATATGGCTTATGCGTGGATGAAGATCAACATAAATTTATGAAAATTAATTTAAAATTTGTGGGGAAAACATTCATTTACAATGACATATGTTCAAATCCAATAAAACTTTCTAAAAGGATAATCACAGTAGAATGCTAACATTACCCGTATAGCTACGAATAGAGGCGAAAATGAAGTTTTAACGTCTTTAGATTTGGAGAAAGATGAAAATATATGAAAATTATAAAAAAAACCCAAAACGATTACAACATTCCAATGTCAGTCAAAACAAGTTCATAGGGGAAGTGTGACGGATATATTCAAAACGAATTTGAGCAATTTAGAACAGCCAACAGTAAAGAAACGAAGACAATGAATATTTATAATGATGCAGAGTTCGAAAAAATTGCAAACGATGTAAACAAATTGGATAGTTATTGAAGGAATGAAAATGTTTATTTTGAGGATGAAATTAGAAAGCTTGACAACTTTGGTATTTAAAATATGCTAGTCCCAAACGTCAATTTGCTTCAATGAGTGACGAAGAAAAAGAATTATGAAGTTAGATAAATGCTCAAATGACGTATATGTAAAATAATTATTTTCTGTTTCGGATATTTTTTTTTAATCTCTCTAAATATTTCCACAGTGTTGCAAGAAAATGGAGTATTATCATATGTGGAAGAAAAGGAAAAGGCCCATTGCTTTATTCTATTCTGAAATCCATTACTTAATTATTAAATATTTTCATTCTTCAGATCCGTGTGATGCAACACGAACGTCTTATATTATAGCGTAGATTATATACTGTTATGCTTATTGTGGTAATTATACATGTGCATTAAGATACAGTATGGGATGAAACTCGTGTAATGTCATAAAGCTTTAATCTGATCAACAGAAAAGTGTTCTACAAAAATGTTTGGCAATATTGTTTGCAATAGCATGGGGTTTGAGTTGCTCTTTTATTTTGTGCAATGACGTCGGCCTTAGCACGGGAAAGTTTTATATTTGTATGTACAATATCATTTACCTTGCACCTACAAAATGTTTGAAAGGCTTCGATGAAAGCAGACACAACTGCATTTCGATAACATTGTTTTTAAAGCTTTCAATCTACTATTAGTAAAGGGCATGGACGTCAAACAACTATTGCAACTGGTGGATGACTGGAGGGGTGCACTCTACAATGGTTCCAGTGTGCATGCAGTACTAATGGACCTATCCAAGGTCTTTGACAGTTTTCTGCACAGTCTCATCATCGAACAATAATGAAAGCATACAACATTGATCTCAAACTAAATGAAAAAATATTGGTATAACCGAAAAGAACGAATTAAACTGTGATCCTCATATACTAACTGGGATATAACCTCCAAAGGCTGAATACTAGGGTCGTTGATATTTAATATCTTTATAAATGACATATGCTGCATCACAAAACAAACCAAAACAGCACTGTATAATTATGCTGATGACATTACCATACCTTGCATTGATAAAGATCCAAATAATTTAATATCTGTTCTACAAAGTGAGAGCAAAATACTGACTTACTATTTCCAAGTAAATGGTATGAACGCAAACCCTCAGAAATTCCAAACGAATTTTTCTTGGCTAAAACAAGCAAAAAGAAGATAATATCACTATAGAAAACCATGAAATACCATGTGAGGACCCATTAAAGCTTCTTGGAGTAGATATGGATTCTCAGCTATTTGTTAGCAACAACATATCTAAGATCTGAAAAAAGCAACAAGACAATTAAACGTATTGCAACGTCTCTACCACTATTTGCCTACTATTTCTACAATACTAATCTTCAAATGCTTTATTAGGTCAAATTTCAGCTACTGGACCCTTTTTTGGCATTTCTGCAGCAAACCTAACTCGGACAAAAATAAAAATTCAGTATAGGGCACTAAATGTGGTATTCGATGATTTTACTAGCTCATATGCTTCTCTGCCAAGAAAAGCAAACCTTTCTATTCTTTACATTGGTTGATTAAGATATATGGCAACTGAAGTATACAAGATACTTCACAAAAACATTTAATTACTTGAATAATCTGGTCACTTTTAAAATCTAGAAATACAATCTCAGAAACCAAAATCTGGTAACATTATCAAGAGTAATGCCCACCAGATATGGTAAGCTTTCTTTCATATTTGATACAACCAGAGTCTGGGACAGCCTGCCGAATGAACGAAGAACAATCACTGATTTAAAAAAATTCTACAGACTGATTCAGGCATGGCCTGGGTCGCACTGTAAATGTGCGTTACGTCTATCTATTTAGCTGTCATTGACACTTCTACTATAGGGTTATCTTCTTTCTTGAGATAGTAAAGACGTAAATCCTGCTGCCATAATGCCTAATCACATTCTTCTATTTTAATTTTTAGTACTCCCATTTCTCCTGGTGTTACTATTCTTAACTGCATGCGCTATACTATTATCTTTTCCTTTCATTAGCTGTATTCACTGACTTTGTACATGCGTTTAAAAAATAAAACAGTCATATTAGATATTTAAGTTATTAAGTGTACTCCTCTCTGTGATGTGTTACATATGTTCATACATAAACGATGTGCATCTGCATGTTGTCTATTACTGTGTTGTAGTCTAATTATATGTTGTACTACTGTTATAATGTCATTTAATCTGCTGTTGTATCGTCTTTTATCTAATTTTGCATTGTCTGTTAATCTGCTGTTACAGTTAGCACTGTAATGTCTACATGTGTATTGTTAGACTGCAAATATGTACTATCTGTGTACCTGTTTGTTGAATTATGAAATACTATTATTATATCGGTAAAATAGCTATTACAGAGCTAGTGTTTGATGTAGTTTACTCAGACCACCGAAGTTAAATAACATTACTTGTATCGTGTATCTTGTATTTAGCTTTAATAAACATCAGAAGAAGAAATGTCCCAAAAAGTATAAACGTCCCAAGAAGAAGAAAACAACTTCTACCAGAAAGAGATGCACTGTACTGTTGCTCGGACGCAACGGTGCTCTCCCATGCTACGACCCTCTGTGACTGTGCCTACAACCTCTTCGACTTCTCGTTGCTCATGATGCCAGCCAAACCCGATTCAACGCGCGTCTTTACCAATTTGATGAAAAAATGGAAACACGTTTAAAAAAGAACCTTTCCAGTGGCGACAATATCTTCTTCTTTGGTGACAGCCGCTGACGTAAGAAAGTGCTCACCTCAAGACAAAAGTCCAAGAGAGAACAGAGATATTACAAAGTTTACTAGCTTTATCCAAAAATGAACTGTCACAATTTAGTCCGTTGCAAACACCTCAACGTCGACTGATTCCCTTCATGAAGATGACATGACGTACGAGCCATCAGTGGAGACGAATTCTAGTATAAAAAAGACGCCTTCCAGGAGAGACGCTTCAGTGTTTTTAGCACCCGAAAGAAAAAGATGCCACCTCAGAAGGGCACACCACCACTCTCCTACCAAAAACACGAAAATGAAAATGAGTACCTCCTCGTTTAGTCAAACATTTGGAGGTGTTGTCGGTACTGACGAAAACCAATCCACCCATGCGAAAACAGCTCATTCAAACAGTCCCTAAAGAAATCATATATACCGTGTGTGAATGATGTTTGAATGTCTTGAAAAGAACGCTACCTATGTCCGAAACATCAAAATGTTCTTCGCTAAATGGTCAAAAAGAAAATAACCATCGGTCAGAAGAAAATGATTCTGGTGCAATGCTTAGGATTTCTACTCATGCTGATAGGACCCTTGCTGAAAGTGACTGCTCCTTTGTTAGGATCGATTGCTGTGCCGCTTTTAGGAGAAGCATGAGAAAATATAAAGACCCCCCTTTTTCTGGAAAGACCTCATACGTGTATCATTAAATGTCATGGACGGACGAAAGCTGACTTTAGTGCCCTACGAACGCTGGGTGGAATTTAATATTTCGCATGAACAACGGACACATCATTTACCCCCCCCCCCGAGGTTCTAATTTCACCGAGATGTCATAGTCACAACAAGACTTACATGCGTTGATGGATCGCACGGATTTGTCAGAAAGGAAAACTAGCAATGGTGCGTTCAAATCTTGCAACGTCTTCAATTCCTTAACCAAAAAGCTTTAGACGAAACAGCTACACCGACTCTGAAATATTTGAAGGCCATGATGAAAAGCCAACCACCACCCCAGTGACCAAGACAGACGCAGCCACACGGATGCAAGTGGGAGAAGAGGACAAACGGGAAGTATTTCAAATTCCGTCTTCTCCTCTACTTAATAAGATTGCAGCGTCATTGTTAACCCCTTCCTGCCTCTCCCCAAAGAGAACATATAAAGTTTGGGTGACAATGAAGTCAGAAGTAAAAAAAAAAAAAAAAAAAGAAAGGAAAGCCAGGAGTGAAAAAGAAAGCAAGAAAAGAGTGACACATTTAACACCACCACCACCCACGTCTCCTACTCATGTGGCGCGCTGGATACGCAACCCAAAGTACTCGAGCGTAGCTTCGGTTAAGAGTGGGTGACTTACTGTAGACAGTCCTCATGCAGAACCTTTTAGCCAGCATTTACTACAATCCTGCCTATCCTGCGGGTTACGGAGGAGTTCAAAAATTGTATCGTGTTGCCGAACAAAACTGAAATGTGTACGTTTACCACAGGTGCGACAATGGTTAAAAGAACAAGCAAATTACACGTTATGCAAGTCCATTATACAAAAATCTTCCAGAAGTCAATCCAAAGTGGAGAGCATTGACAATCAATGGCAATTTAGCCGAACACCTACAATCGCGGTTACACAAATTTGTTTTGTGTCGTCGACGTCTTTTCCAAATTTGCTTGGGTCGTGCCTTGGACTTCCAATACGAGCTCCAAGGTAGTGAGAGCGTTAAAACTGGTATTGAAACAAAGCCATTGTCAGTCTTCCTGTTGGCAAACAGACAAAGGTACCGAATGTCTGAACCAAGCTTTCCAAAAAGAATTGAAGAAAAGAGACATCATTTATTTTACCACCGAGAATCCCGAAACAAAATCTAGCGTCGTGGAACGTTTTCAGTGCACTTTGAAAGAACCCATGAGGAAATCTTTTACACATCAACACGGCCTGAAGTACATCAACATGTTACCAGTCTGGTCAAAGCTTACAATCAATCTTTCCATAGGATCATCAGATGTCTCCCCGACGATGTGGCTACGGACAACGAATTGAATGTGTTTTTAGCGCTTGTGCTAATACCTGCAAGAATCGTGGACTGTTGACGACGGAAGATTAGGTTCGCATTAGAAAAACGAACGTACTTTCGATAAAGTTTATTTACCTAACGGGACCACCGAACAATTTCGTGTCACTGGATGAGTGTGGCCGCCATCCTCCCGTCTATAAATCGAAAGCAAAAT
The DNA here is from genome assembly GCA_016617855.1 of Megalonaias nervosa. Classification (NCBI taxonomy): domain Eukaryota; kingdom Metazoa; phylum Mollusca; class Bivalvia; order Unionida; family Unionidae; genus Megalonaias; species Megalonaias nervosa. The sequence goes on along the minus strand of JAECUM010093985.1, from coordinate 14,603 downwards.
TGAAAACAGCAGTAGCAACCGCTCTTTCTTAGAGTTCCTCTCTTCACGATCTATAAAAGGAACCCTTGTGGGTGTGGTGTGGAGAACGTGTGCCTAAATCTAAAACGTCGTTTTCTGCCAAATCTTTGTGGTGAATTGTGTCATCCGAGCCGTCATCGCCAATCTGAGTTTGCAAGAAGGAGATAACTAATTGTGGACCATTTTACTCAGCAGCTCTATCGGTTACCCTCTTCCCAATCCTTCCCTGAATTATTCTATAGGGAGCGCCAACGGTAGACTTGCGGCCAGCATCAGTTACCCCCAGAATAACAGTAGTAGCACGAACCCCTTTATTGGGACCTTTGGAAGCTCCTTTGATATCGAGTGACTTCTCGGAAAGCAGAACCATTAAATTATGAATAACAATTTTATTTAACTTTACCCAGTGACAGTTCCGCGGATGTGTTGCCCAAGAACACCCTTTTTGTTTCACGGCCAAATCACCTCAGGTCATCCTATTGGATCGTGAAGCGCATTGGGAAGTAACTTTGGTAGGAATCATTCATCCGACGCAAATCCTAAATATTGACAAGGATGAAAACACTTTGGTCGTCAAAATCCAAGATTACCAAGTGCAAGAGCTGCTGTACAAACGAGATGCCCTTGTGTACGATTCAAACAACCTCACGCCAATCCTACTCATTTGATTACCGATATCCTCAGAATTCATGGGGGGTATTATTTTAATGCTCAACATCTGGTCGAAACGAGGACAGCTATTTTCGACGAACAGTTTGGCAAAGCCCTGGACAAAACAGACAAAAGTGTCAAGATCGAATTGTTCATCGTCTGGGAATGCAGTTTAAGGATGACACAACAAAGTCCATGGAATTTTGTCTTGAGTAGCTTTCTACTCTGGGTGGAGGGAGGGAATCTGTGTGGTTAGAACGAAAGATGTCAACAGTAACTATCAATTCGACAAGGTTTTTCGTTATACTGTGCAACTGAATGAAGGAATGAATTTGTTTACTCCGATGTGGTGGAGGAAAACATGGTGGGAAACACAGCCTCACCGTTACTGCCAATTATTGCTTTCAACAGGATTCTGGCATCTGTGCTTACGAGGAACATGGAAACTCGTATCACATTCACAGATCATTTTACATCCTCAGTATCTACCTATGTGTAAATCGTATTTTTACGGTTTCAGTATTGGTATAGAAGGTAATTTGGGGCAAAGTGTTAAATTCTCCAAAGGAAAAGTCACTACATTTCAGAAAATGATTCTCTAGCGACTTGAAAGTCCCGTGTCATGTGTACCAAGAAATCTCTCGCCAACGAGGACATGGTTTAGGAGATAAGCTCAAATCCTTTCATTTACAGTGGCTTTCATCTTAAAATCGATGGTAACACAAGGATTGCACGCTTTGAAAGATGCCGCTTTGACACAAGGAAAAGAATTCTCCAAACTTTCATCGTCGACAAACAAAACCCCAAAGAAGCCTTTGTGAGAGCTGGCAAAATGTGTTGCTGCAAACTGTAAAATACCTTTTACCTCGTCAAGAGATCCCTATAAATGTGCTGCACGCTTTTGGCCAAGGCATTCATGCCTCTTCCATGCCACAGTAAGGACAAGGTAGAAAGAAACTTGAAACTCCTTCAGATCTCATCCACACATTGCGAACAAGACTGAGTAAAGAAGAGCAGCCAAATAATTGGACGTCATTGATTACTAAGAAAATGATGCATCGCGATTCTTGCGAATGTTCAGAACTGCATATGTTTACCATGCCACCGACGATGATTATTAATTATCGTGTGCAGTGCATGCCCAGCCATTTAACAGCGTCATCATCAGCAACGTGCAGAGCCTGCAGTCCACCGGGGAACTTTATCAGTGGATATTTATTCACAATGTGTGACATGGTCTGTCGAGCTCCGCAGCTACAGGAAGAGTCAGTGGCCTGGGTCCATCAGACAAGGTTGACTGAACAACGACCCTGTCCTGCCCGGAATCGGTTCATCGTAGTCCAATGAAGGTTGAAGCACGGAGTGCAGACGGATGGCTCAGCTACGAGGGAGTGGTTTACAACATCCGTTGAAGACCGCTCATCGCTCGATGCCTAAATAGCTGTCATATCCTCCCACAACGGACCTAACCAGATTGGATATCTCGAAGCCAAGTGGACTGCTGGATGCGAGGTGATCTCCATGTACGGTAGAAGTTTCTCAGTCGCATAAACCATTGGAACAAAATTTGTGGTTTCTTCCTGGCGACGGAGATGTGGAGGGGGAATATTGCTGAGTACATGCAGCGTAGTGTTTCAGAGATTATGCTCATTGTTGTGTTGAGCTGAATTTCAATAAGCTTGGTGATAGAGTCAAGACAGGAGCACAATACTCGGCTGTCGAATAATAGAGGGCTAGTGCTAATGTAATGAGTGTCTGAGCATTAGCGCCCCAGGTTGAGCCCGCCAGTAGGTTGTTCCGGGTGCTCAGGTTTGCTGCAGATTAATTCAGTTGGTTGTAGAATTTCAGTGATCTGTCCAAAGTCACACCAAGGTATGTTAGTATCGGGTCGTAATTTATGTGTTGCCAATTGAGGAGGATGCTAAGCTAACGGCTCGCATTTGCATTGTTAAGGTGGAATACGCTGGATACTGTCTTTGTTGTGCTTGGCTGAAGGCGACATTTCTTAAAGAAGTCCGTCATTACCTCCAGATCCTTGTTCAGCACCTCCTCAAGCTCTGTAAACGAGCTACTTTGGGTCCCGAGAGCAATGTCGTATGCGTACATGAACGTGGGAAACTGTGTTTCAGGAAAGTCATTGACATAAATATTGACTTGGCGAGAGAACAGACCCCTGTAGGAGTCTATTAGTCTGACGTCTCCACGAGTTTCGGCTCTCTAAGATGTGCACTCTGAAGCGCCTGTCGCGAAGAAACAGTTCGATAGTCTCAACTATCCAGCGTGGCAATGTCCTGGAAATTTTTAACAACAATCCTGCATTGCCAGCCCGTGTCATATGCCGATGTTAGATCAAGAAAATCATCTCCAGTTTCAAGGTTCCTCTGACAACCGTTTTGAACAAACGTTATCAGGGCCACGAGGGACAGACTAAATGGCTGACTTAAATATGGCTCTTTGGAAGTGGTGGTAAGCTTCATTGATTGGGATGTAGAAAGATGGTATAGTAACTATGCTACGCTCCAATATGCCACTGTACTTTTGTCCAATCTGTTTTGCGGAAGTTCCATCGCCACTGTGAAGAGCTGTGTATAGTCGGCATTTGAAGTCCACTATGGATTTACATTGGTCTGTGCTAACTGTGTGGGAAGTCATCTAGACCTGTTTGGCTTACTGGCTGATTATGTTCACCAATGGAGCTGATATCCAGAATCTGGTGGAGAAAACTGGAGAAGCATCAATAATGTCACAGAGTGTATATGTTGCACGGCTCAATTTGGCGTCTGGCGTTGATAAGATGACGTCAAAGCCTCCAATGGTGTATCGTCCTGTTAAATGAGTATCCTGCAGACAGATTATATCAATATTTTGACGATGGGTCATAGTGCTGTTGATGTTTCTTTTGGCTGCTGAGAGACCCTCGACGTTAAATTGTAAAACTCCAGTCCAATGGCTTGAAAGTCAGAGGACATTGGCACGTATGGGGCTGCTCTTGGTAGTAGCACGTAACAGGGATTAAATGCTGAACTCGGTTGGCAATACCATGATGACGATGCGAGGATCCCAATGGGTAGAATGTCATCCCGTCTCGTCTTTCACTACCTCAGCCCTTATCGAATTTGAAATCAAAAGACAGACTGAAGATTGCAGCTGTTTGAATAGCAGTTACTTGTATTTGAAAGTCAAAGTTCTCAAAACGGACAAAACACCTTATGGTGCTGATGCCGAAGTAGGTCCTGTCAACAATTTTAGACATTCGTTGTTCAGCGAGGTGTATTTGTACTTGGATAACAACATTGTTTGCAGCAGAATGGATACGTACCCAGACAATCTTTTGACGTACGAAATTGAAAACTCATCTTGATGCTTCCGTGGTATGGAAACCTTACACTTTGGATTAATTCAACGACTGCAACTTTATCAGAGATGACGATGCAGACCATAATGCTGGATTTAAGGCCCGTCAAAAAAAAAAATGAAACAAATACACAGCTTAAAACTGGTGGATCGCTTGCATTTGGACATTTTGTTAAAAGACAAGTATCTACTGAATGGAGTTGCTGTCCTCCTGAGACTGAATCGAAGCAGTACAGTCTTCCATTTGATGGCCGATGCTAACGAGTACAAAGAAGAAGTCCGACTCTATATGCGCCGTGTGGAAGTGTTACGTAAAGTGGGAAACGACATCAGTCGTACTTTGAGCAGAACGACAGCCAACTATCCGAAACGACGAGTGGAAGTTAAAACCTATACTGTTGCCTCTGTTTTCAAAATCGAAGATCTTCTTTTCCAAGTAGTTACCCAAGAGCTTAATCATTGGCGTCACCAGCAATGCATCCCTCAAAGGAGCCCAGGTTCAAAATCCTTTCGAGATTCAACACTTCAAAGTATCCAAGATAGAAGTCTATTGAGATGGGAAGACCGTGTGTACCTGACACTTTGAATTTAACTTTGCCCAGAAAAATTACTTGAGATCTTACTTGTCTCTTGTTTGAAGTCTTGGGACAGTTATGTAACAACAGCTGTTACGGCATTGAGTAAGAATATTTATGCAGGAGGATATGCTTTGTGGGCTTTTGATTTCACCTCAGACCAAGGCAGCGACTAGAGAAATTTCCACCATATAAAATCCGGTCAACTACGTGTGGAACTTCAGTTTGCAGAAGCTCTAGCCAACACGGTGAACGTATTCTTGTATGCAGAAGTTGATAATACTCTGGAAATCAACAGTTTGCGAGAATTTATTCTAGACTATTCCAAACAAATATGAAATACGAACAATCACTGGAGATGGGTGACTGGTTTATTTGAGTCAGAAAAAGTAAAAGGAAATACTACAGAAGAAAAGCACAAGAGACCTCCATGATGTCGAGATGACCAGAACATGAAGAACGTTTAGTTTCCTGTTTTGTCACTGACCTTGCTGAAAGAATTACAACTCTGACGCACGAACACTGCTTTTGAATGTCAAAATGATCATCCGAGTAAGATTCAACACGATAAATGATGAGATTTAAAGAGTATCTGGATGACGCTTGGAGTTTCATCTCCGAAGAGAGAGTTTTGAACAAGTAATACAAAAACTTGAGTGACTATGCCGTCCCTTCATTGACATCTCTGGGGATGCAGCGCATCGGAGTTCTCTTACCACATAGTGCCGAGACGAACCGTAGATTCACTAAATTCACAGACATTTTCAAAGAAAAAAGTCAGGATTGAATTGATGACCCATTATTACAAAAAGAAAACAAAAAGAAAAATAGATACCTGGGCTTTTCATTACCTTCTGGAACCTAAAGACATTCAAGCACCTATGTCATTAACAATGACGATAATCATCAACCAGGAACTCATTGGGTCACCGTCTACTTTAACCAACAATCACAACCTTTGGAAGACGACATCATCGACTTTATGAGTAGAAATGTCGTATCGACTCGATTGAATAATGTAAGATTACCAAGAACATATTCCATGGTGCGTGGACAATGTTTTGTGTATCGTCTTCATCAACGCAGTGTTGGAAATCCATTCAAACATTTAGTAACTTGTTTTGATCATGAATATTCTATAAACGATGATAAAGTAAAAAGATGGTTGTGTGAACGTTATGGTTATCTTTTGTCCTTAGCTGGGTAACGTAGTATGCATCGATGGCAAAATGACTTAGATAAGTGGAAGTCGAGCTTGACTCCACTACGTTGCCAGCCTTGTAAATATGTACCTGTTTAAAATTGTTGACTTATTTATTTGTATTTTAGTGTCTGAGAAGGTTCTTCTTGTGAGTAAAAATGTGGGCTTTTTAAAAGAAAAAAATGATTTATGTTATTTCTGAATGATTGACATTTTATGAATATGCTCTTTCCCTTTTCCATCACTCTGGGTTATATTTTGAATCGCGTTCCAAAATGGCAAGGGTTTTGTCCATCACGTCCGCGTTTGAAGTATATAAGGCATTTCCAGTCTGGCCATTCATTCAGTCGTCGACTAACAGAGCAGAGAACAGTAATAATATCAGCTAATATAATCAAGAGATGGAAACATTAATCCCACAATAAGCTCTGAATGCGATAAGAGGGCTCAACGTAAAAGCATCCACAGAGTGGAGCCTTCTCTCCCAGGCAAAACGCAGAACGCATTTGCTGATTTGGGAAGACAATATAAACAGTAACTATTGGAGAAGTGTGCCCCAAAGAAGAATAAATGAGTCACAAATGAGGGAGCATACTACAACTTCGCAAGCAAGCTTGACTCCAACTGTCGGCATTACAATTACCCCGACTCATGGAATTTCACCAGGAAAAACCAAGACATCACCTTCAATAGACTTAACAACAGAAGCCAACTGTAACTCGCAAATATCAACCGTAATAGTTTCACCAACTTCAGTGAGTTAAATTCAAACCGAAAACTAGGATACCCAGAGGGGTATGGAGCTGAGTAAACAACAGAGAGAGAGAGAGAGAGAGAGAGAGAGAGAGAGAGAGAGAGAGAGAGAGAGAGAGAGAGAGAGAGAGAGAGAGGGGGGGGGGAAGGGGCAGACGGGGCTCAAGGCAACTACTTCAGCAAAGGGATCAAAAACAGTTCTGTGACTGTCCAATGCCAGTCATAGTAATGATGATTAATGAACGTCTCAAATTCCATGGCGTACAGACCCAACCAACCACCAAACATTATCAATGGGACCTCATGGTGCTGGGAGACCTAGTCGTTACCAATTATTACAAGGAAAGGATGAGGGAGAAATTCAGCGCTCCAGAGGGCATTCCTGTATCCGTTTTGTGAAGTGTAACCTCAGCCCTTCTCAGAGCTAATAAACAATTGCCACTTATCCAGAGATTTCAGTTAGGCTTGAAATCCCGACTCGATGATACTCTCAATAACAACCACGATCCTCTGATTCACCGTTTAAAATTAAAACTATACGTATTATCTAACAAGGCACACACATTTATTCGGTCACTTTGACCCCAATTTTTCTTACATGTTGGACAATTTATCGTACTCTTTGTACACTAAATTTCCAATAAGTTATATCGGAAACATCTTTAACCATTGTTATAGCGTAACCCAAATTACGAATGTGGCTTACACAAAATTGGTAATAGGGAAAGCCCAACTTGATCAACAGGACATAACTTGGTTTTAGTACGTCTTGGAGTTTCCACGCTCCGGTTGGCGTTTGGAGTTTCCATCCGAGTCCTTTCCCTCTCATCCCTGATCAGACATTCAAGGACAGGTGTGTGGGTCCATTCCACTCGTCTAGTAAACGTGTGCCCTGATGAGAGTGCAGGCACGGAACCAGGGTGACGTCTTGAGTGGGGCATTGATCCCCCTGAGTGTCTAAAGGTGATATCGGCTGCATCTAGATGAGTATTTGTGTGTACAATTCCCACTAATCTTATGCCGCAGGAGGTTTAATTGTCCCGGAATCGGACTCAATTACAAACCATACTTGGTATGCAAAAATGCGTGTTGGGGCGTGGCTCAGATCCCTCCACACACTATCAATTAAGAAGTTCATCTTGTGGACATAAACTAGTCGCAAATGGGTTTTTGACGCAAGCAACTCTAATTAAATCTGAGTTATTAAGTAAGCAGTCTGGCAACCTTTTATAGTTCGGAGCTAGCGCGAGAAAATTCCCGCCCTCTGGGGAATTAATTAAAGTCATGGGCTGGAGGCATTCCGGGAGCAACAGTTCGAGGAACCACAAAGTGCAGCTGAATGCAGAGAAGACGAAAACCTCCGCATAACCTTCAGTATGCCGGCCTCAAAGCCCTTTTATGGGCTACTAAGGCCAAATGCCCCATTATACTAAGGGTTTCACTTTGGCTTGGAAACCATTTCAATGACACGAGAAATCAAAATCAACCGTGATCTTTTGTCACCATTCTAAATAATCTGCAGAAACCTGATAAAATGGAACAAAAATCCACTTGGTCACTCTGACCCTTATTTTGTATTTGTTTGGCGTTCTATGTACACTTGCAACCAAATTTCAAAATTTTGAATAGAAAAATTTACAACTTATATGTTTCTTGACTCTAATTATGATTGTGGCTTACACAGGACTGGCAATTGGGAGCGCCCCATAACTCTTCAAAATTTGAACTATGTACACCTATGGCGTTAAAACTAACGTTTCGGCCTACGTTTGTGACCTCCTTCACAGTCCTTTGCCCCCCTTCCCTGCTCGGACACAGAAAGATGAATGTGTGGGACATTCCCACTCGCGCAGTAAACAGGTGCCCCGATGAGAGTGTATACACGGAACCAGGATGGAGTCATGAGGGTAGTGTTCAATCAAACCCGACGTCTTATATTGCAATACAACATACAAAATCAAAGAGTATGTGCTCTATTCCCACTCATTCTGCTAACAGAGATGTCGAATATGGACTTTTGGCCGATCGGCTCTAAATTAATTAGCACCATTTGGTGTATAAATGCTTGAGGGGTGTGGCTCTTTTTTCCCGCTCACGATCAATTTATTATCCCACTTTGGTGGTATTAAACTAGTCGCGTATGCCCTACGGGTTAATGCAACTCCAATTCAAATTTGACTGTTTGAGTCGTACCATTCATTGTCAATCAGAGAAGAATGAAAGCAACCTGCCTTGTAAGACCGAAAAGTTGCAGATATCGGTGGACATCATGTTGGACATTGAGCAGCTACTAGAGTAAGTAGAGGTTCAATGGTACACACTAAGCCGGGTTAGATGGAAAGTGGCTGCCTTCAAAGAGCCAGGAACATGGTAACAGAAGTCATAGACGAGAAAGAATTGAACATAAAGACAATTTGGACAAATAATAGGAACGAAAAGAAGAGGAAAATAAGAGAAAGCATGAAGACGTCAAACGAATGAATAACAACTTGATCAAAGTTGAGGAAAAGTTTAGGTTTTACGGGTCATCGTAATTGGATCCCTGAGTAACAAAAGAAAAGGAAGCTGAAGTTCCTAGACTCTATAAAGAATTGGTGAAAGAAATGGAGATCAGTGAGAAAGTCAAAGTTATCCCAACGGCCCTTTTTATGGCCCCTCAAATGACTAGAAAAGAAACTATTTCTCTCTTCCAAAAATGTGTGTTTTGTCTCTCTGTTGTGTGTCTTTGTGTGATTGTGTATGTTTATGTTTTCAACTAAATCGTACAACCATTATTAAGTTCCCTTTGACCACATCAACCCTTCTACCCTCTTAACACATTCCCATGAACCTACGGGCCCCTTTCACAAGGAAATTGCCATACTTATCTATAGTGGCGCATATTGAGATCAACTCAAAATAAATATAAAAAGTGCTGGTTTGTCACAAAGAAATAAATAACTGTCAGACAGTACTTACAAATGTTGTAACCGTATATTCAAAATGGATATGTATTCTTACGTGCTTACTAGCTAGCCTTTTCAAATGTTGCCTGTGTTTTCCTTTTCCTTCTCCTCGTTTTATTTATCTAGTTAATCAGAATGTTTCCTTGTGTTTTTGTTCCATACTGTTATTTATCTTGTACCTTCTTATTTATGGGGAAATGTACATCGTAATATTAAGTAGATGATATGTTTCTAGAGTTGCACTGTGTTCAAGCTAAGATCTGCATCAGCTCATGTGATATTACCAAGTCTTGGTGATTTAACCTGTAAATGGTAAATACGAGTAGTAACTCACTTGTAGCTGAGTAATACGAGTAGTAACTCACTTGTAGCTGAGTAATGCGAGTAGTAACTCACTTGTAGCTGAGTAATACGAGTAGTAGTAATGTGATTGCCTTTATATAACTCAGCCTACTCAGCTGCGACTAGTTTGATAGATTTATAACGGTAATACAGTTTTAAGAGTTAGGAGCACCTTACAGCAATAGGTAATAACTAATTATTACAGCGGGCAAGTTATTCATGCTATACACGCTACTGGTTGATTGGAGATGAACAACTGTTAGCATATAATGCAATAATACTTAAGATCAATGACTATATATTGTCTCTAGTAGACATCAATCGCACTGTAAGTGATGATGATGATGATGATGATGATGATGATGATGATGGTGAAGATGATGAGAAAGATAATGATAATAAATATTGTTATTATTGTTATGAAGGTAAAATAATACAGACACTGATAAGACCGCTTGGAACGGATCAATATAATATTAAAGATTTCGTTATTTCACCTCTCCTTTTTTGAGCTTTTACTCCCTGACCGAATATTTTGGCCAGTATTAGAGGCTATTAATGCACATAAATAACATCGATAAAGTCTCATAACCTTTAACATTTGTATATGTACTTACATGCATTAGCATTAGCATGAATAATCTTCCAAAATTTAATATATGTATGTGCATATGTATACATTAGCTTATCATGGTATAAAGATTTATCTTAACTCGTACTATCATTACTTTGTAACAGTTGGTACTTACAGGTTTCTGTCCAACACATTAGTGCTCATGATCCTTCTTAATGGGGTTAGCACCTCTCAAGCGATCATGGCAACTCATTACACTACTATAATATTATATTTTTTAAGATTTATTTGTGATTAATGTTTGTTTTAATATTCATGATTATCTCACGCGTCCCAATTTACACATCACATCTGTATTGACATTAAAATCAATATCTCAAAGTATGAAAAGTCGAATTAAAATGTTATCAATGAATGTAAGCGGTCTGTACAGTTCCAGTTTTAAAAGGAGAGATATCTTCCACTGGGTTCATAATGACATCCATCATATATATATATATATACGGGTTTTCTACGTGTTTTGGTCATAAATCGTGCAGAAGTGCTGGTGTGGCCATTTGTTTAAGAAATTGTCCAAAGAATAAAATGTGACAGTGATGTTATTTCATTGTGTTAGATAAATTGATTCCTGGAAATATAGCAATCATGGACAATTTTTTCATGGTCATATCGATGCTAATCCCTTCTTCAAGAAATAAAGACAAAACATTGCTAGTCTTGATAATTAATCGATTATCATTTTTGGTAACTGAAATGTTTTTCAGGACATGGAATTCAGTTATGTAAGAGTATTCATGATAAAACTCGCTTTATTCGAATAGCAGTCCAGGATATTAGGATTGAACAAGAATTACTTGTTCCATGAAGGGTAATCAGTCAGGTTCTATATTAATTACATGGAGACAACCCAGTCTATAAAACAAAGCAGATTAGATTTTTGTCATGATTTCGGAAGACACGTTTTCATATTTCATATTGTTCAATGGTGCGAAAAAGACCTCACTGATATAACTCAAACCTTATTATTATTTTCGCTTCCGATTGGTCATAGTTATTGGAAATATAGTGCAAAAGTTCCAAGACAAAAGAGCCCACTAATACAGTGAAAAACGTAATGTAAATACTGTTGAAGAATATCATTTGGAGTGTTAAAATGATTTGCTACATGTAAAGCTAATATGCAATAATCAGCTCTTTTTATAATATTCTGAAAATGAAAATTACAACTGACATGATTGAATATTCACAGGCAAAGGCAAAATAATAAAAATCACACACCAAGGGAATTGAAAATGATTTAATTTTATACAAATCACCTAATCAAACAAATAATACAAAGATTATAGTACAAATCAATAATAAACAAAACCAAAAAAGAAAAATGAAGAAAAACATATAGAAGGAGTGTTGTTAGGATCAAAAGCAAGATGGTATCAATTTGGGGAAAAGGATTCAAATACTTTCTTAATAGAGAAACTACGTTAAGAAAATATTGAAGGAATTAATTCTGGATGATGTGAAGAAGTTAATAGATCAAAACGAAATACTGAATCAACAAACATTTTTTGACAAATTTAATAAAAGAAAAAATCAGTAATACTCTAAACAACTAACAAAAACTCCAAGATGCATATTAAATATCTTACGGCTGCTGAAATAAATTTGTCTGATAGAACGCGACCAATCCTGAGTGTAGTTTAGCATTACAAAAACATGAAAAATGAAACCATTCCTGGATCTTATAGATTTACAGTCGAATTTTATTAAGTTCGTTTGGGAACAATTGGGTGTAGTTATATATAGATCTCTTAATGTTGTATATAAAATTTCAGTCCTAGGGAATTTGCAAATGCATTACAAAAGCGTATGAAGATAGAAGATCTATAACTATTTGCAGACCAATTTCATTGCTTAATGGGGACTATAAAATAGCAGCAGCTTCATTAGTACATAAGAGTAAGAAAGTATCTCCTTCTATTAAAAGTGATAATCATAAACGTTAATGAAAGGGAGATTTATTGGCGAAAATACTAGAAATTTACACTATTTTATGAACTACCTTTGTGAAACAGATCAGTATGGCCTTCGTAAATATAATGATTTCAAAACAACAGTAGACTCTGTCGAATGGGACTTTTTGGAAAATGCGCTGGAACCTTCTTAAATCTGGTGATTCTATTTGTCAGTGGTTCAGATTATTTTTCCACAAGTCCAAATGCAGTGTCATTAACAGTTATTTCATTTAGAGAGAAGGTGCGGTCAAGGATACACATTTGCAACATTCCTATTTATAAATTTATATTAGGAATTGAGCTTTACTCTGTTGATCTCAGGAATAACAGAAATATTGCTCCTCTTTTTTATAATGCATCAGAAATAACTTCGAATTTTCTATCCAAAGAATAAAATGTGACAGTGATGTAATTTCATTGTGTTAGTTACATTGATTCCTGGAAATGGAGTTTAAACTGGGTCAGTATACAGATGCTGCTCTTTTACTGTTGGATGGCTCTCCACAGTGTACAATCGAGCCATTTTAAGGATTTTCAGTTAGTCTCTAGTTTACATTTTAATGTGTGAAAGTCAAATACCATTTGGAAAGGAAGTAATAAATTCTCAGAAGATAAGAATATGCCCAGATATTGAATCTTCCTTTTGACTTTTAGGAATATAATTCTCCTTAAACCAAGACAACATACTAGAGTTACATTATGCAAAGAAATAAAAAAAAAACAGTTAAAACATCTGCTGGGTTAATAGATGAGAAGACATCTGTCCATTATCTGGAAAATAACTGATGAAATCAATGATTTTGGCAAAATGAATTCAGTTATTCCTGGCGTAGCCCAATTCGCATCATATATAATGAACTGAATAAATATTGTTACAATTTATTTTGAGCAGGTAAACGTTTATTACCCCAGCTATAGACAGTTACCTAGGCATGGTCAATGTTTCCTCTTTAATTCAATATATAAAGATCACTTGGATTAAAGTCTTGTTGCAAATGAAGAAAGGCTGTAACAGAACAAGTTCTAGGAAAATTTGGAGACATCCATATATTAAAATAGGAGAGACAGCATTGACAGGGGTTAGTAAATGAATTAGTAATACACGTTGGACAGTTGTTAAAATTGCCACAGCAAAATGACAAAGGAGCCCTCGTCTTTTAAAGAATAGCTTGTTAGGGAATATTCTAAATTTTGTAGATAATAATAACTTTCATATCATTACAAAATAGTGATCAAACGGATTAACGTGTCAAAATCCTTTTGATAATCAATGATCATTATTAAATTAAGAAGCATTTAGTCAAAATAAATTCATTGAATATTTCTTAATTGTATAAACATAATTGCAGCTGGAAAAGACAAAATAATAAAATAATTATATTAACAATGAAAATAAGCTTATAAATGTAATTTCAGAAAAAAATGTACTCTTAACTAATAATATAAAATCAGTGTATTAACATTTGGTAAGGAGTAGACAAATACACCTTATGAACAATGAGGCGTGATCAAGACAATTAAGGTGCCAAGTAAGTGACCATCCCTGGAAAGAAATCTAATTTTAGTAAAGTAGTGCACCAAAGTGTCAAACTTAATTTCCTTTCAGTTTAAATTCATACACAGAATCAATGTTGTGAAGGAAAAAGAACTAAATTTGTTTGAAAAAAATTCATTGATGACGATACATGCTATTTTTAAAACGATACTGAACATACTGACCACCTATTGTATGACTGTCTATTGATTGAACAGTTTTGGAAATCCCTTACTGTGGATTAAGAATTATATGCCAAATATTAAGATTTCAAATGGAAATGTTTTTTTTTGGAATTGACAAGCGTAATTTATTCATTTCGATTACAAAATATTTATTTTTTAAGACTCGTTGTGCTTGAAGACGACCAAACTTTTACCAATTACGTAAGACCAGATTTATGATTAAAAATGGATTTGTAGCTGTGATGGTTAATGAAGCATACATGTTTGCGGAGAAGCAGACCCTTCTTTGATCTTCAACATCTTGAAGAATAATACAGCCGAATATTGTATCTGCTATGAACCCCTGTATTTTTACGTACTATTTTCAAGTTTGTGCGTTAGCACACGTATATTTAAGTGTGCGTCTGACTGTGTGTACGTCTCTCTCTCTCTCTCTCTCTCTCTCTCTCTCTCTCTCTC
>JAECUM010093984.1:0-29755 GCA_016617855.1 Megalonaias nervosa | reverse complement strand
GTATATATGTCCAATGACTTTGGATGCCACTCTGTATTTTGTGAACAATTTCTATTGACCTAGTGTTGTCTCTAGACTGTTCAAGGAACATGTTGTACCCTGCCCTCAGTAAGTGGTGCTCTGCTACCACTCACTGTGTTGCAACCTGCCCTCTAGGGAAATTACCTTTTTGTACTGCATCAGATGTGTTTTCCATGACCTTGTTGTGCTGCATCAGATGTGTCTCCCATGATCTTGTTGTCCTGCATCAAGTGTTTTCCATGACCTTGTTGTGCTGCATGAAATGTGTTTTCCATGACCTTGTTGTGCTGCATGAAATGTGTTTTCCATGACCTTGTTGTGCTGCATCAGATCTGTTTTCCATGACCTTGTTGTGCTGCATCAGAAGTCTTTTCCACGACCCTGATGTGCTGCATGAGATGTCTTTTCCATGACCTTGTTGTCTTGCATCAGATGTCTATTCTATGACTTTATTGTGCTGCATCAGATGTGTCTTCCATGACCTTGTTGTACTGCAGATGTGTTTTCGATGACCTTGTTGTACTGCAGATGTGTTTTCGATGACCTTGTTGTACTGCAGATGTGTTTTCGATGACCTTGTTGTACTGCAGATGTGTTTTCGATGACCTTGTTGTGCTGCATCAGATGTAATACACAGGATATCCATGTAATAACATGTTCATTTTGGGCATCAACTTGGCTTCAGTAACTTGTACTTCTTCACTTGTAATGCAAGCATTATCATAAACACAACAAAGTATTGCATACAAAATTACCATCTTTTATAGAGAGAAATTCCTTAGAATAGATTTTACAGTGCTTTAAACGTCCTGATGGGCATCCAGCATCCAATCATGACTAGTGGTTTGGGGACAACTTTGAGACCTGAACCAAAATTACTGTGTGGCTTAATATAAAGAAAGACCTATGTCTGGTTGGATTTTCATCCTCGTGTTAAAAAATGAATTGACTGAATTACAGCCCCATTTCAGTATTATACTAGTTTGCCCTTGCATTTGTTAGCCCTGTTTGGTATACCAGTTTGCCCTTGTATCATTAACCCTATTTGGTATACTAGTTTGCCCTTGCATCATTAACCCTGATTGGTATACTAGTTTGCCCTAGAATTGTTAGACCTGTTTGGTATGCTAGTTTGCCCAATGCATCATTAGCCCTGTTTGGTATACTAGTTTGCCCTAGCATTGTTAGCCCTGTTTGGTATACTTGTTTTCCTTTGCATCATTAGCCCTGTTTGGTATACTAGTTTGCCGTTGCATTGTTAGCCCTGTTTGGTATACTAGTTTGCCGTTGCATTGTTAGCCCTGTTTGGTATACTAGTTTGCCCTTGCATCATTAGCCCTGTTTGGTATACTTGTTTGCCTTTGGATTGTTAGCCCTGTTTGGTATACTAGATTGCCCTTGCATGATTAGCCTTGTTTGGTATTCAATTTTTCCCTTGCATCTTTATTTTTGCCCATGTTCCATAATTTGTACCTTTTGACACATATATCTTGTTTTTTTTCTTTCCTTTTTTGCAAATAAATTACTGCTTTGATAAAGAAACATTGACATCTGTTCTAAAAAAAGAAAAGGACATTTTCTGCAGAAATGAATGGGGGGTGTGTGTTGGGGGGTGCTTTTCTCTCAGTTTTGCTGGGGAAAACTGTTACAGAGCTAAGTGTTAAGAATAAATGTAAATTGTTATTGTGAGTGTTTATGGTGGAGTCCAGTATAGAGAATAGACTGATGATCTGATATAGTGGAGTCCAGTATAGAGAATAGACTGATGGTCTGATATAGTGGAGTCCAGTATAGAGAATAGACTGATGGTCTGATATAGTGGAGTCCAGTATAGAGAATAGACTGATGGTCTGATATAGTGGAGTCCAATATAGAGAATAGACTGATGGTCTGATATAGTGGAGTCCAGTATAGAGAATAGACTGATGGTCTGATATAGTGGAGACCAGTATAGAGAATAGACTGATGGTCTGATATAGTGGAGTCCAGTATAGAGAATAGACTGATGGTCTGATATAGTGGAGTCCAATATAGAGAATAGACTGATGGTCTGATATAGTGGAGTCCAGTATAGAGAATAGACTGATGGTCTGATATAGTGGAGTCCAATATAGAGAATAGACTGATGGTCTGGTTGTAGCAGAGCAATGTAATGTCTTATTTTCTACATTGTTCAGAATACATTTTGTGTGTCTGAAAGGTTCATTTGAAATTGGTTAAGATGTAATTTGGAACTTGATCTTGATGCTTTAATTGACCTATTCACCAACATGTCAGATGTTTTGGAGTCATTTATATTGTGTATTTACAGGAGTTAAATTATAAATCAGTCTGCTTCAGTTGCATGACTTTATATATTTGCAAATAAATCAGATCCAATGGCAAACTGCAGAGACCCAGATCTGCCACCATGTGTCATCCCGCCAGATCTGAGTCTATGCAGCTTGCTAGGAGCAATCAGAATGACAAACAACTTGTTCTCTGATCTGCCAATGCATTATATCACTGCAGATCAGGGTCTATGTTGTTTGCAGTTGGACCTGACTTATAAGTGAGTATATATGTATATAAAATTCTCTTTCAGGTTGTATACAGGTATATACAATTTATCATATTTATACTATCAGAATATCATCAGAATAAGAAACCATGAATTGGGACAATTAATCACAGGCAAATTATTTCTGAATATCTGCCAGTGAATCTGATATTGTTAACGGGATTGAATTGCATCCGATCAACTTAATTGTAAGTGTTGTTATGATTAATTGACTTTTTTCAGCATAGATCACTTTCAGTGAAATGACCAATAATTCAATATCCAATTATCAAAATTATTGATAATCAAGGTAATGCAGGTGTTTGTATTATCTCATTAATCAAAAGCACTGCTTAGGCTGTGTGCCTCATCTTTGTATATCTAAGGCAGTGCTGGATTATCAGTATAGCTAAACAATCTATTTACATCTGTTATGTGACATGACCTGTTATAAATTGAGAGAAAGCTATTAAACAGTGAGTGAATAAATAGAATAATCAAAAGGTGTCAAGGGATAAATACCTTGTAATAGCAAGGTATTATACTCTTAATCCGGTCCACTAAGTCAACAACTCAAGTTAGTGTGACATACCATGTATATTCACTTACGAGTTAGATCCAGCTGCAGGCTGCATAGACCCATATGTGCCATCACATAGTGTGCCAGCAGATCTGAGTGTGCCATCACATAGTGTGCCAGCAGATCTCATTCAGTGCAGTGTGTTGGCAGAAATCAGTAGAACAGCCAACATGGGCTCAGATCAGGGTATGTGTTGTTTGCAGTTTTACCTAACTTATAAGCCTGCATATACAATATATCGTCAACATAAATGGGCTAGTTGGATTTATAGTAATAAATTACCTAAAATTATCAGACTGTTGAAATGTTTAGTTGTAGTGACACAGGAATATGGTTGACAAAAAGTTATCATCGTTTTGCAAGAAAAATTTAAGATTTCATCAATTCTTTAAGGAAGGATATATGAATAAAAAATAAAATGACATTTGAAAATAAAATTTTGTGAAAGGAATCAAATGTCGCAGAACAACAGGAAGATTATAGAAGCATCAAAATATATTGATGAATATTTTAATTGCCAAGCAGAATCATGGTTTTCAAACTGAAATGAAAATTGGCAATACAATCCTCACTGATGCCATGGACATACGTGAACATCTAAACAGTGAGTGCTTCACAACCCTGCCCATTGTGTATGCTACAAAATGTAGTTCTGCAGCTCTGGCAGTTATTCACAGTCATTTTAGAAATTAATTTTTCATGATTTTCTCCTGGCTTGCAATAATGGTCAATAGAGAGAGGATATGGATCGACTGGGCTCAAACTTACATGCTAGCTGACAAACCAATGGGGTTATGGAGACTGACTATAACATTAGTTTTATTATCCATCAGTCTTCTTCTCAGTTGGTTCATTATTCAGTTTCATTTTCATAGGGTGACAGAGAGTGAGTGAGAGTGAAAGGGAGAGACAGAATGAGTGAGAGTGAAAGGGAGAGACAGTGAGTGAGTGAGAGAGAAAGGGAGAGACAGAGTGAGTGAGAGTGAAAGGGAGAGAGAGTGAGAGTGAAAGGGGGAGACAGAGTGAGTGAGAGTGAAAGGGGGAGACAGTGAGTGAGTGAGAAAAAGGGAGAGACAGAGTGAGAGCAAAAGGGAGAGTGAAAGGGAGAGAGAGTGAGTGCGAGTGAAAGGGAGAGAGAGTGAGAGTGAAAGAGAGAGAGAGAGAGTGAGTGAGAGTGAAAGGGAGAGAGTGAGTGAGTGAGAGTGAAAGGGAGAGAGAATGAGTGAGAGTGAAAGGGAGAGACAGAGAGATCTGGATCACTGGAAGAAGTGAAATTGAGATGCTAACAGACCAATGAAGACAGAATGAAAGAGAAAGAAAGAGGCCTTCTGCATGTAAATATTTAAAAATTATATGTTCTAGAATATTATTATACTAGAATAAAAACAAAATAAAGCATCAGACGCTTTGTGTGTTCCACCTAGCCAAGGAATTTACAGTATGGCACTCTCCATTTGTTAGGTTATTCCAACATTGTATCATTTGTATCATCAAAAACTAGAGAAAAATCTGATGGAAAGTGTACACATACCTTTTTAATCTAGGTCAGTGGTTCCCAATCTGTAGGCTGTGGACCCCTGGGGGGGACTTAGGGTTATTCAAAAGGAGCCTGAAAGTACATCTATTAGCATGTGGTAGTTGGTGACATTTTCTTAAAGTTAAGAAGGGGTTCTCTTGCTCTAAAAGGTTGGGAACCACTGATCTAGTTTACTTGGTGTGAGTTCAAGTTCATGGTTTTCATCCAGCTCAAATTCTTCTTTATCTCCACAGATGTCAACATATTTTTGTCCCTTATGCCAAGAGTGAGAGAAAGATAAAATAAAAAGCAGAGGAGATTTAGATGAAATGTGTAAAATGTTTAATTCATGATCTTATGATTAGTAATATTTTTTTTATTTATTTTCTTGTTATTAAAAAAGTCACTGATCAACAGTATACTGTTGAATCCAAAAATATACATATTCATGCAACACAAGTAAATCACAGTCAGACATACCAACAGTATTGGTATATCAAATTACTTTATAACAGCAAATAAAAAGCCATGTTATCTTAATGTATGTGGTATCCTTGATATATCCCTTATGTTATTTTATTATGTAGTTCATAGTCAGATATTGAAATATATCAGTGGAAGAAAAATAATGTCGCCCCAGCAGCGATATCTCTTTTATAACTACAGTGGCAATATCACTTTTGGAACTACTTTTTTTCCATTTAGGAAGTATGTCTGCCCTTATGTGTGTTATTCAGATTTGTATTTCCAAATTGAGGCCTATCTTATTTTTCTTAAATATACAGATCTTAAAATGTGTCAATCATAGACCCTCTAATGTATTTTTATGCATTCAGTGAGTTGCCGTCAATAAAAGCCTAAAACAAATTCAAAATAACAAAAAGATGACTTCAAGTATCGGCTTTTTTATAATTAGTTTTCTACATGAATTATTGAAAATGTCAGTGACTGTACTTATATTACCTGTTGTAATGTGTCACCCATACACTATTGTATACCTGTAATACTCTACAACAAACTGTACACATCTTTAGAAAAAATTTTAATGATTACAGATATTAATAAAACTTTGTTGCAATTTTAACTGGCACCACAATCGTTCTTGAAAATGATCAATAAATCAAGCATTGCCCAGTATTGATTGCAAACTGAAATTAAGTGACAATCGAAAATTGGACATAGTGTCTGCTACCGATCTAAATATAAGCTTGCCAGGGCCACACAAAACTTTATGTTTAAGTTTAGAAGTAAATGAAATGATAACCAGAATCCTTGCAAGTAAACCCACCATTATTAAGATCTTTTGTTTAAAGAACTTTTGCACTGAAATTGGTTGGATGCAACCGCTCTGTAATGTTTCTATATAAAAAGATATGCAACTACAGCAAAACAATTTACTTAATCATAAAAATTTAATGCAAGTAGAATAAAGACTTTTTTGTTTTCTTTTTAAATTATATGCTAACTTTCAATGATAATGCAGAGTAAATAAAAATGGCTTCATACTATTTTTGTAAAATTCATAACTATATAGCATTTAATATGTTAGTGCTTTCACTACATTAATAATTACAGTACATTATTTAGTGACAATATTTTTAAACTGTGCTTTACCAAATCAATGATGAATACAAATAAAAATAGAAATAATATTGGTAAAAAAAATGCTTGATAGGTGCATGGTTACAATGTGAACCTGTACAGTTTACACCATGCAAGATGCCTACGACTTTAATAACTGACTATATTAAAGGAATAAAAAACAACAGTAACAAAATTCTCTGAATCATATGTCATTCTATAAATCATAATATGTCATAGATCTCAATCATTTTTATATTATATACATGTACTAAACAATTCCATAATAATGCAGTATGAACAGAAGTGTATTCACCATAGAAATATATTTAATTCATATTTAGATGGCATATAACATGCCAGACATTTGATTAAAATTTAAAAATTGTATGTAATGTAGAAATTATTATTGTTGTTGTTGATGTTGTTGCAGATACAATATAAATAATTCCTAAGTATAAGTGTAAATTTTTCTGGTAAACATATAAATCATTATCATTGTCTTTGGTCCACCAGTGAGGCCACTGTGGTGGATATCATGAAGATTGAGTTAACACTACTGCATCACCCCAGAATGGACAGTCATATCAGCATGAAGTTTGCACTAAAAAAAGACTTCTATAAGGTCTATTTGTCCATTATGTCTGCCACAGCAGCCATCTTGTAATCTTCACTGCTTCTGAATGAAAAAATGATATCAACATTGCATTTTCCCCAGAAGACTTTTAATGTCTAGTTGGTCCTAAATAAAAATGGAGCCAATCAAACCTCCAATATCATCATAAAAATATTCCTGTTTCTGGATGGATGGTTATATCAGCACAGGGTTTTCATCAAAATACTTCTTGTGACGTCTAGTTGGTCCTAAATGAAAGGATGAAAATATGACATCCAGAATAGTCTTCAATGTGGTCATCTTGACAATGTTGTTATTTCAATTCCTGAATGGATGAAGTTACCGGTATATATAATTCATTTGTGTTATGTGTTGGCTCCTGTCCATGATTATATGTTATGTATATTTAATTTGTATTGGGTGATTGACCTTTGTCCATAATTTGAAGGTAGGAGTTTGGGCCTACCTGGCTAATGTCTTTTGTTATAAACAACATATTACATAGATCATTTTTGTCTAAGATTGTAGATTATATATTAATAATAATAATAATAATAATATTATTATTATTATTATTATTATTATTATTATTATTGTTATTATTATTATTATTATTATTATTATTATTATTATTATTTGTGTATAAATATAATTTACTTGGTTTTGAGTTCTAGATACAACATTCATTCTGACCCCAAAAGATTCAGAAACAAATTTTGTTTACAGTTTGATGCAATTTATTTTAAGATGACCCTCATCCTGGTCTTCTAATTGTGTTTTAGGTTTTTATATTTGGGTTGTTTATATTAGAATTTCTCAATCCTACTTCAACATCTGACTAGTGAAATCAGTCTTTTTACTTGTATTCAGTTTTAATTTGAGAGGATATATTTATTTATATCATTCACTGGAATTACAAAGTGTTCAATAATACCTTCAGACTAAATCACTATTTTGGGATTATTGTGAATTCAATTAGAGACGTTTTGGATTATATCACTGTGATGCATCAAAACTATTAGCACATCAACACTTCCAGGCTATTGGTTCATCAGCATAGTCAAGATTGGAATTCATTTGGAAAACCACTTGAATTCATTCTGAATACTCAATACTTGGACTTATAATACAACTTTAGGACTATTTGGGATGTAATTCACAACAATGAAAGTTCTTTTTAAATTTTCACCTTGTATTGTAGGAAAATAAATTATTTCTTGAATTTTACTAACCTTGTTTAATTTTGCTCTTTTCTGTTACTTAGTTTAAGACTATATAGTTGTAACAATGGTCATATTGACATGCTCATTTCACCAAAATGCTACTTATGATATCTAGCTGGTCCTAAATGAAAAATGGTACTGAAATTAGATCCATTATATCTTTCACAAAGGTGATCTTGAAAATGTTATCATTACTCTTGAATGGATGGATATATTGACATTGGGTTTTCAGTAAAAGACTTTTTATGATGTGTAGTTGCTCATTAATGAAATTGGTGCTTATTCTTTATCAGTATTGTCATCTTGAAAATTGTTATTGATAAAAAATATCAGATTGTTTCAGTATTCAGCTGTTAAAATGAAGAAACAGTCTTATCTTGGATTGGTGGAAAATTCTTTTTGGGCTGCAGCATGTCAGTCCTTTTGAGGGGTTCGTGTTATTAATTATAATTAATTAAATTGAGGGGTTAATACAGTAGACAAGTAATATATTGATCAACAAGCATAGCACTGAGTTAGTTATATTATTGTTTTTTAGATAAACAACTGATAACTGAATAGCTGTAAGTACAAATCTTCAAAAAATGTACAGACCCATTTGTGTTTTATCCACCAATTCCAAAATTATTGAGAAACATTAATAAAAAATACAATTTCTTTTACAAACAAATGATCTTCTGCTTCATACATCAAACATCAAGTATGCTTTCTGTCAAACCAATCATGTCAATTAATTGACTAATTAAAAATGCTTTTTAATACAGCTCATTAAAAATGCAACTTTTTCCTGTATGGAATTTCATCTCTTGTGACAGAACCCAATATTTGCAAACCATTAGCACTTTATCAAATAGTGGTCACATAAACTTAAGGTCTGGTCCAACAGCAAACAGTATATATTGTAATCTGCTATTGCATAATGTGCCAGCAGATCAGGGTCTGTGTTGTTTGTTCTACTGATTACTCCTAATAGAGCATAAAAACCCAGATCTTCTGGCACATTATATGATGGCAGATCTGGGTCAGTGCAGTTTGCAGTTGGATTTGACTTATAAGCAAGTACATATGGTGCATTCTTTGTTTACTTTATGCATGTATATCATATTGCATACACCTTAGGGCCTCTTGGGAGATTTGCTAATAAGTAGCTAATTGACTTGTACCCTCTCAAAAAAAGTATTATTTTGATTATTACTATTATTATTATTATTATTATTATTATTATTATTATTATTATTATCAGTGTGGGGAGAGTGCAGCCATTGTTTCCACATCCACTGCATTGTGAAATGGCTTAACTCCCAGCAAGTTCACCAATTGTGTCCAATGTGTCGACAGGATTGGAAGTTCAAGGAAGGAGAATAGCAAGAAATTTGGGGAAAGAAAACAGCATTCTGACAATGGACACCATAAAAATCAGTGTTGACTATTCTGTTACTAAGCATTCTGACAATGGACACCATAAACATCACTGTTGACTATTCTGTTACTAAGCATTCTGACAATGGACACCATAAACATCAATGTTGACTATTCTGTTACTAAGCATTCTGACAATGGACACCATAAACATCAATGTTGACTATTCTGTTACTAAGCATTCTGACAATGGACACCATAAACATCAATGTTGACTATTCTGTTACTAAGCATTCTGACAATGGACACCATAAACATCAATGTTGACTATTCTGTTACTAAGCATTCTGACAATGGACACCATAAATACCTATGTTCATTATTGTATTAAAGACAAATATTACAGTGTTAGGGTATTATAAGAAATGGAGAACATGAATATTCCTGCTTAAAATAGATTATTAAAAGGAACTATATTGATGCACAGCTACCTCCTAATTGAGATGTGTATTATGAAAAAAGGAAATAAAAGTATATTTTGAAATTGGAGTTCATTTTTAAAGCTAGCATTTAACATGCTGTAGATCATAGAGTGGTTGTAGAAATTTTTATATAGATATATATAGATAATATTATTAATAGGGAAAATAGTCTTAGAATTTCTCAGTATTTACTTTTTATTGTCAAATCCTTGCAAGTGGGAAGCAATATGGATATATCAGCGACTTTTTTGTCAACAATTTATAAAAGTTTGGTTCAAGTTTTTCATTCCAGGCACTTCCTAAAAACCATAATAGATTCTAGTCAGCATGGAAAACAGATTCATTGAAATGTTTGTAATGAACTAGGACAATGATGTACAGGCCTTTGCAACACATATCCAGCAACAAAATGCATTAGAATATGTAATGATTATAATTCTATAAACAGGTTTCAGGCACTATATGATTTGTGTACAAAGTGCAACTTGTTAACATGTAAACAATTATTTGATACTGTTAGAGTTACTTCTCCCTCTGAGGCTCCTCAAGTGTCTAATATATCAATGTCTTCTTGTACAAATGTAAATCAGTCTCATATTGAACATTCTCATGTATCCACTACATGTGGTCATGGTACAACAGATGGAACTTGTATGTTATCTTCTTCATGTGTTTATGTAAATAATCAAGGTGATGAAAAGAAATATGTTAAGTCTAAAAACAATACATTGCATACTACCATGTCTGAAAATCAATCCTCTGATCAAAATTGTCCTGTGTTTGGCCTTCTCAAAAGAGGTCTGCAAGTAATCAACCTAAATATTTAACACATCCTCCCTAAACTGAATGAGATTAAATTATTGATTGTTACAGCAAGCTAGATCAGTCAGTATTTTGGGCCTATGTGAAACCTTTCTCTCTGATGATACTGATGATTTGGCTCTCCAAATACAGGGGTTCAACTTTGAAAGAAAAGATAGGGGATCCATGGGGAGTCTATTAGGGTGGAGAGTATCTGGATTGAAGTAACCCTTGTCCAATCAAAGCCAATAATCTTATGTTCAATTTACAGGCCACCTAGTTCCACAGCTGACTGGATTGATAGATTTGAGGTGCAAATTTCA
This sequence comes from Megalonaias nervosa, assembly GCA_016617855.1. Taxonomy (NCBI): domain Eukaryota; kingdom Metazoa; phylum Mollusca; class Bivalvia; order Unionida; family Unionidae; genus Megalonaias; species Megalonaias nervosa. The sequence continues at coordinate 18,714 of JAECUM010093984.1, read as the reverse complement.
AAAAGCATTGCTAAAGGAAGATTTAGAAACTATCGTATTAGGTGATTTTAACATTGACTACATGAAAACTCCACCATTAACATGGATAAGTAACTTTGAAACTTAGAACTTTACTCAATTAATTAATAACCCAGCTAGAGTAACAGATAAAAGTGCTGCTATCATTGATCATGTTTATACTAATAAACCTGAAAACATAAAAGAAATTAATGTGCCAGTGTATGCACTGAGTGACCACTATTCAGTCTGTATGACTAGATATGTTCCCAAATTACCTAAAAATGGTCAACACATTGAAATACAATATGGGGACTTGAAACAGTCTGATGAGGAAATGTTCTTAAATGATTTAGTCTGCAAACCCTTCCAATCAGTCTGCAATATAGCTGATGTCAACACTGCCTTAGAAAAATGGTATCAGATGTTCATTGCAGCCTTAGACAAGCATGCCCCAATTAAAACAAAAAGGGTTAAACACCAAATTACACCCAAGAGGATTACTGCTGAAATCAATGAGGCTAGGCACCTAAGAGATAATTTCCACAAGAAAAAAGACATGAAAAACTATAGAAAGTGGAAGAATAAAGCTAAGCACCTGATAGATAAGGCAAAAGAGAACTACTGTAAACAGGCTATTGATGAAAGTAAGAGTACCAGGACATTGTGCAAGCATCTAAAAGAGCTGAACCTACCCAAGAACAGTTGTTTTCCACCTAGACTCAAGCAAAATGATGACATAGCAACGTCTGTACAAGACATTGTGGAAATGTTCAACAATTTCTTCATAAGCATCTCCAGTAACAGTATTCAGAACCAGACTAACATCCCAATTGAACTTGATGCTCTTCTGTCATTTATAAGAGCTACAATTCCTGATGATAATTATTTTGCAACAGCTAATGTTAGTGAAGCCAATGTTTTTGATATGCTCATTAAGGTGAATATTGATAAATCCTCTGGTTTGGATGGTATTGGTCCACAAATGCTTAAAATTGCTGCACCAATAATAACAAAGCCATTAATGCATATCATAAAATTAAGTATAATGAGTGATAATTTTCCAGAAACTTTGAAATGTGCAAAGGTTACACCTATCTTTAAGAAAGGAGTAAAGGAGGATCCATGGAATTGCAGACCAATATTAATTCTACCTGTGTTGTCAAAATTATTTGAAAAGCAAGTAGCCATTCAGGTCTATACATTTTTTGAAACTTAACTCTCTATTTCATAAAGTGCAATCAGGATTTATAAAGTACCACTCGTGCAAAACAGAACTTACCAAATTAATTGACCTTTGGCTGAAGGAAAGGGATAATGGACATATGACTGGGATTGTTTTCCTTGACTTCAAGAAAGCCTTTGATCTTGTTGATCATGAAATTCTGCTGCAAAAGTTGAACTGTTACAGGTTCGACAATCCTTCTTTAAAGTGGTTTAGATCATACCTAAACCAAAAAAGGTCTGAACAAGTAAGCATTGACAATATTAGCTCACAAACTGCACTATTCATTCAGGGGTCCCTCAAGGCTCAGTTTTAGGCCCTCTCCTCTTCCTTATCTATATCAATGATCTACCATTAAATAATGAATCCACAAATACAGATTTGTTTGCTGATGATGCAACTGTGTATACAACTAGTTCTGATACTGAAGTTATCCAGAATAGATTAAACTTGGGCCTTATTAGAGTCTAAAACTGGGCACAACAAAATAGGATGGTAATAAATGAAGGTAAAACAAAATGTATGATTTTGGGGACGTCACAAAAGCTACACAAATTAGGGAACCCAGAACTATCTCTTGCAATAAATAATCATCAGTCAGAAAATGTCAAACATGAAAAGCTTTTAGGCGTGTCAGTAGATAATAATTTACAATGGGATGACCATACTGATAAGCTTTGTAAAACACTGTCATCCAAAATTGCCCTACTCAGCAGAATCAAGAAATATTTACCTATGGAAACTCGCAATCTATACTACAAGTCATATATTCTTCAAACAATGGATTTTTGTTCAGATGTATGGGGAAACTGCTAAATCTCAGCTTGACAGGATTTATAAACGTAGAAACAAGCATAATTTTAGATGCATCTATGGCATTGCCTTCAAAAATCAATTTTAAACTAAATTCTAAAATTAGAATCCTAAACTGAAATGATGACTACACCTTTGTAGTTTCTAACTACCAGTCATAGTAACCTTACCAGAGTGTGGTTCTTGCCAGGTAAGTTATAATATCAAAACATTGGTCTTTTCCAGTGGGCACAAACAGCTGACTTCACCTGTTTATGCCCTTTTAATGTAGCCAGCCAAACTGCCGGTTTCAACTGTTAACGTTCTTTGAAGAAAAATATGTTCAATTTGCATTTGTGGATCATCATCAGACTATGCCCACTATTGCACCCTTGGGTTCAAAGGTCAATAAAGATATAGCTGAAGGTCACAGGGGACAGTTGTATAAATGTGAGGGATATCGATGCGCAAGTTCATGCATCTGATATATTTTCATGTTACATCACTGAATTGTAACCGGATATTGCAAGGAAGTTCACTACATGGATGAATCAGTTTAAGTTGTGTTTTTGCTGGGGTCTGTTTGTTTTTTTTTCTTTTTTTCTTCTTTCAAATCCAATTCCTTGGATAGATTGCCATCAGAATTTTCACCAGGGTACACTGTACATCCAATTTTTTGACAGATAAAAAATTCAAAGAGTAAGGTAACAGTATGGAATTGCCTACACCGTTTGAGATCGCTAAAGTTTAAAAAGTAGCAATATCACCTGTTTCTGAATGTTATCAGTTTATTTGTAGCTAGCAAGGACTGTCATGAAACTTAGGACAACTTTGCCACAAAGTCCTTGAGTCAGTCAGGTTTGGTCTTTTGTTTGCAGTTATTTACTTCCTGATTCTTTGGCTGAATTTTCATAGGAGGTATGAAAAATCTCTTAGGAGTTAAAGGTCACAATGTAAGATGTCAAGATCACTTTAGATGTTTTTTATGTGAACTTATCCCATCTTTGTGAGAAAGCTGTATTCATTAAAAAGCTCGCTTAAGTTGAAAATCCTTAAGGAATACAAGTCCAAGGCCAGAGGATGAATCATTGAAAACTTCAAAAAGAATTCTTCAATGTCAGTTTAATTCTCTGGAAGTACATATGAATGAATCATATTCTTAAAAAAGCAATAGGTCAAAGGTTATGGACAAATAGGTAGAGCCAAGATGAAGGCAATATTGCTGCCTACGAAACAAGAAGTTTTAAATTTTCTATGATTTCCTTAAATTTTTAGTTCAAAGCAAAATGGACTGATTTTATGGCACTGTGGCCATTAGGTCATAGGGTCAAGTGAGCTTATAGTATGTCCCTGTGTTCATCAGGTCATAGGGTCAAGTTGGCTTATCCTATGACCTGTGTCTTTCAAGTCCGAATCAAATAAGATTGTAAGTGTCACTCAGTATCCATCAGGTCATAAGGCCAAATGACCTTGTTGTATGACTCTGTGTTAGCCAGGTCATTGAGACAGGTGAGTTTATTATATTACCATGTGTCCATCATGCTTAATGTTTCATGTATCCATAAACAGTTGCTTGTAACCACTCTTGAGGACCTTCTTCATTTATCATATATGTTACACGATGTTAGGAGTACATCCATTCCCATGCAAATCCAGCCCTTCCAAGCTAAAAATGATGTTCACCATGACATTTGATATGTTTTAGCAACAAGTGTTTTAAAAGGTTTTCTTCTTGAAAAAGAAGTCAGACAAGAGGGGTCACCCCTTCAATAGAAGCATTGGTGCCAAATGCTATCAATCATCAGTTACTTCTTCCACTTGGTGCCTGATTGGAATATTGTTATTAGAGGCATCACAAATACTGTAGACATTGTGTCTTCTCATCAGTATGAGTGACACTTTTCTCACCTCCATTAAGTATATTTGATTGGAACTTTCAAACAGCAAAACATGTATAAAAATTCTCTCACAGATAAAATTCAATGTAAATTTTAAATGATGTTTATACATATTTTGCTTTCAAAGAACAGGTTGAGATGGCTAAGGTATTGACAATATACACATCTGAATTGTGCACTGCAGATAGCTTGCAGCATAATACAAAAATAAAGTTGACTCTTGTTCATAACATTAATTGATAGATACAGGGAAAAAATAATGATTTACTGGTAGTCCATAATTCACCTTTGATCCAGAATTGATTCACCGCTGATAAATAATAGAATGGTTTTTTTTAAAAAAATAACAATTACAAGAACAGCCTTTTCAACTCAAAATCTGACTGCATTATCTGTACATCGGTCAATTGGTGCCAAATGTCCTGTTTGTAGGACACCTAATATCAATCATTGTTCAATTTAATATCCAGATGGCTTGCAATTCCTGTTTATATTGTTTATTGTGAAAGAATGCTTATATGATGATGGAAATAGGGAATTTTTGCTCCTTTGTGTACACTGTGCTTGCAGCAGGTCAGATTAGTCCCTGAGCTCGATAATGGTCATTTATGAAATAGCATTTTCTGTTTTGGCATCCCACGTGGAAAATCTACCCATGCTGACAAGGAATGTGAGAATCATCCCTCCTGTATAACCTTTATGAAGTGTCATTAGAACCATAATAGCAACAGGCATAGCCAGGTAATTAACGTAGGCAATGACAGAGCCAAGCAATTACCTTAGCAAATGAGATAGCCAAGCAGTTAACCCAGGCAAATGAGAGCCACCCTAGCAACTCACCTTGGCAAATGAGATGGCCAAGCAATCAACCTAGGCAAATGAGAGGGCCAAGTAAATAACCTTAGTTAATGAGATGGCCAAGCAGTCAACCTAGGCAAATGAGAGAACCAAACAATTAATCTAGGCAAATGAGAGAGCCAAGCAGTTAACCTAGGCAGATGAGAGAGCCAAGCAATTAACCTTGGCAAATGAGATGGCCATGCAATTAACCTAGGCAAATAAGAGAGCCAAGCAATCAACCTAGACAAATGAGAGGGCCAAGTAATTAACCTTAGCTAATGAGATGGCCAAGCAGTTAACCTAGGCAAATGAGAGAACTAAACAATTGATCTAGGCAAATGAGAGGGCAAAGCAGTTAACCTAGGCAGATGAGAGAGCCAAGCAATTAACCTTGGCAAATGAGATGGCCAAGCAATTAACCTAGGCAAATAAGAGGGCCAAGCAATCAACCTAGGCAAATGAGAGGGCCAAGTAATTAACCTTAGCTAATGAGATGGCCAAGCAGTTAACCTAAGCAAATGAGAGCACCAAACAATTAATCTAGGCAAATGAGAGGGCAAAGCAGTTAAACCTAGGCAGATGAGAGAGCTAAGCAGTTAACATTGGCAAATGACCACAACCAAGCAATTATCCTAAGCAAATGAGATGGCCAAGCAATTAACCTTGGCAAATAGGAGGTTAAGCAATTAACCTAGACAAGTGAGAAGGGCAAGCAATTAACCTAGGAAAAATGAGAGAGCCAAGAAACATACACATAAGGATGCAGACACCATCAGTACTGTCCTACCAACCACCTCCGTCACAAACTTTAATACGACAGTAACTATTCAGACAGAGATCCAGCAATCATTTCAATACAGTTGTAACCCTGATATCGCCCACAGGACAACATCCAGAGTTTATTAGAGTAGTACATGTAAGTGAGTGCATAAGCACAAGGCACATGGTGACCCAGTCGCTTTTTTATGTGGAACCTTTGCATGCCCATTTCAAGACCGCTATGTCAGTTGGGTGATGGACACAGGGTTTGGGATCAGAGGGATTTCTGCCTTGGGTTACGTTCTGCAAATTTTTTTCTGATTAAAAGCTTGGCCAGTCCTGGGTCACCATATGTCTTGAGCTCAGTACTCTCACTGTTATGTACTACAACTTAGTGGGCAGCCATTTTTATTGCCTATGTATCAGTTTACATAAAGACTGTATGAAATACTAAACATCTTTTGTCACGAATATATCAGTTTCACCACATATCAGAGTCGCCATATTTTTGTTTGATGTGGCCATAGAAAATCATACATCTACAACTGAACCCCAAAATAAATAGCAAATTGGCGGTAAATGGGTTTGTCAAGAATGACACGCGTTTTCATTCTATGAATTGTTATCAGGTTTTTCATGAAATATTTTCATGGCGACAAAACAGGGATCTGCAACCAACTTGTCTCACCCTTCTGCTTGTTTCTGGTTCCCATCATTTTGCCAAACAATATATTATTCACCGGCTTGAAGAAACTCATTTCAAGTTCGTTTGCAGCCTCTTTCCTCTTGTCTATATTAAATGTACTGTTAGTTTTTTAACCAGTCTACTTGTTTGAATGTTATCATGAGACACATACTGGTCAGATTCAGGTCCAAGTCAAGTCACCGTTTCATATTCTTGTATTTTAAAAAACAGAGGACATTTAGAAGCCTATCAACAAAATAATAATTACAACCAAAATAGTCGAAGTAAAAGAAATATCGGAAAGTATTGCAAGCGAAAGACAACAGGTAGCTTCACAATTAACAAATCTCGACCGTAAAAATTTAAAGACAACACTGAAATATATTACTTCCAAATTTATTTTATAAACGTTACCATTAGTTGAGATGATGAACAGATTGTTCAGTGAGAAAGGTGTGACAATTGTAAGATTATGGCAACTAAAGGAAAGGCCATATCAACTGTTACTCCGTCAACAGAAAGGCTGTAATAATATTTGTAGGATGTGAAGGAGAAACAGGTGCCAGTGGTGGAGATTCAAGTGCCCGGAAAGAAAGCAGAGTTGCGTTTGTGGACAAAGTGAAACAAGACATGAAAAATATTGCTAAATATTTGTTCCAGCTATCGAAAACGACAATGGCCTGATTGTCTAGCATCACTGGCAGTGTAAGAACCTGGTATTTGAACTTATATGGGCAGGTTGTTTCTTTCTTGGCTGTCATGTCATTTTGCTTGTTCTGATATTAGTTGGCTTGTTATTTGCCACCTTTACCACTCGGGTATTTGTAGCAGTGTTTAGTCATTACTTAAATCTACCTTATGCCTTTTTCGATTTGCTGTTGTAGCCATCAATGCTAATGAATCGGTATGCGTGTGTGTGTTTTGAATTTTTAACTCAGCTTTAACAATTTTAGTCACATCGCTTCGATGTCTGCAGTGTGGCAGTTTATAGTGATGTTTAGCACTGAGACAGACATGTAGCATAATGTCCAACCCAGTCACATTTTCCTGACACCAGGCTGACCAGTTCTAACACTGACCTCTTAATACTGAGCTCCAATCGAACTCGCGACCTCCCGCATCCGAGGCGGACGCTCTAACCACTTAGGTCACCAAAGCGGTCCGCTGATCAATCTCGTTACCATAGTACTTGATAACAATGATGTACTACTGTCCATACTAGTACCACACGCCATGCATTACAAAACACGACCCAAACCCCAATACAAAGAATTATTCCTATCTCAAGTTACTAACTACGTATAACCAAAGATATCCTGAGAATTCCCCATGTGAAGAAATTACGGAAGGTCCATTTTAGGAAACTAATCCATGCCGTCATAAAATCTCGTAAATAGTGTACATTATGATGTGGACTCTAGAAATTGGCTAAATACTCGGTTTGAGAAATATTCTCCCAAAACCGACTCCCATAAGCAAGAAAGAGTCACTAAATTCTAACAAAGCTATAAATGGAGATGTGAATACAAATTCGCATATACCCTAGATTTATAACAATGCCATCATCAACAACAACATTGTCAAATCTAACTTCTGAATCAGAAATGTATTGCTGGAATTGGACCATAACGTTTCCATAAAAGTCATAGCCTTGTTCCCTTGAAACAGTGGAAACGAGCTGTGTAATAGATGATCTTTGTAGCACCTAAAATACTTATAACAGAAAAAGACCAGATACTTTGATTTCATCTTGCTATTCGTGCCTGTCAAAATCTTAATGTCCTGTAAAAAGGTATTTCCTTATCGACACTGACCGTCTTGTTGTAAAATTCATCTGACATGCTTCTCTCAAATTCCCCAGTACCTCCTTTCAGTCTCTTACTCCCAGTTTCGTGTCTCTGATAAGTGATTCAGTCGTTAATAAAATCAGTAAGTTTTGATGTAATATATTACCTATCTCTTGTTAACTAGTAAATATCTCAAGTCATCCCGTTTTGGAATATTAAAGATATTACAGATTATAATCAGTTGTTTTAGATCTTTGCTGTTTTTACTATTCCAAGCAAATGCTCTTCATTAGGTCATTTTTATTGCACATTAAGACAATAATATCTGCATCTGAAAGGAAACGCCAAAAGCAGTGTACTTATTTTACTAAGTCTGATACACATGGATATGATAAATGCCAAAAACATGTGTACTTATTGTGCTAAACACCTGTGTACTATTTTGCTAAGTCTGGTACACTTGGATATGCTAAATGCCAAAACCTGTGAACTATTTTGCCAAAAACCTGTGTGCTTATTTTGCTGAGTCAGGTACACTAGGATATGCTAAATACCCAAAACCTGTGTACTTATTATACTAAGTCTTGTACACTTGGATATGCTAAATGCCAAAAACCTGTGTGCTTATTTTGCTAAGTCTGATACACCTGGATATGCTAAATGCCAAAACCCTGTGTACTTATTTTGCTAAAAACCTGTGTACTATTTTCCTAAGTCTGGTAGACTTGGATATGCTAAATAGCAAAAGTGTGTGTACTTATTATGTTAAAAACCTGTGTACTTATTTTGCTAAGTCTGGTACACTTGGATATGTTAAATACCAAAACGCTGTGTTCTATTTTGCTAAGTCTGATACACTTGGATATGTTAAATGCCCCCCAAAATGTGTGCTGCATTGCTAAGTGTGGTACGCTTGGATATGCTAAATGCCAAAAACACGTGTATGTATTTTGCTAAGTCTGGTACACTTGAATATGCTAAATGCCAAAAAACTGTACTATTTTGCTAAGTCTGGTACACTTGGATATGTTAAATACCAAAAACCTGTGTACTTATTTTGCTAAAAACCTGTGTAATATTTTGCTAAGTCGGGTACACTTGGATATGCTAAATGCCAAAAACCCGTGTACTCTTTTGCTAAAAACCTGTGTCCTTACTTTGCTAAAACTGGTTACACTTTGATATGCTAAATGCTAAAAACGTGTGAACTATTTTGCTAAGCCTGGTACACTTGGATCTGCTAAATACCAAAGGATATTCCGCATCCTGCTATACCCATCCATACTGCCCAAATGAGTTGATGGTGGCCGAATTTAAGATCACTCTGTGCTCTGTCTATTAAGAGTAATCAATGAAAAATTTATAGTGTGCCTAGAATGTAAAATAATTATTTTCAATGTAGAACATATTGATCTATTTACATATATGCCTCAGTGAACGTAAACAGCAGAAGCAGGATAATATACACTGCTTGTTATTTTTTAAATCTAAAGTCCATTTTTTAGTTGACACATGAACTATATGATAAGCTGTAGCACATTGACTCTCTCGGTTATTCTTCTCATTTAATAGTTTCCGTAATTTCTCTCTAATTTTATTATCTTTCCGTTTCGTATATTTCTTTTTATGATTCTCAGTTTCTATATTTTCAGACCTTTCTTCCACATACTTTTGGCGTACTTTTCGGTTGCCATATTTGTCAGTCAATGTACATTGTACCGTCTTACCATATACGTAAACCTGTCATCATCAATGGTTTCATATATGTAATAAAACGCCAAAATATTTCGATGACGGCTGCATACGCAATGTTGACATCCTGGTATTTTGCTCAAAATTTTTAAGTCTTTTCTAATTTCTTCTCTCTTTTGCTGGGTTCGAGTCTAGACTCGGCCAACGTGGATATGTGAGAAAGCTTGCCTGTAGCTTCCCGTGGGTTGGTGGTTCTTCCCGGGTTCTTATATAGCCTATCATGTGCTGGAAGATGGCTTTAAAGAAACGCACACCGAATTTCTCTTTCGCAATTTTCACATTTTACAGTTTGGCTTTAAAGAAACACACACCGAATTTCTCTTTCGCAATTTTCACATTTTACAGTTTCTATTTATTTTCAAGGCTAAATATGCAATAAATCAAGTAAAGAAAATTTGTTCAAAAGGAGAGAGTAGAAAGATGGTTGATAATTATCAATCACGTTTTAGCGACATATCGTCCTTGTTTCGAATGCAAGGCCCTCGTTATAAAGTAGCTAAAGGCTGAGAGTATGTGGATGTGGTGTATGTGGAGGTCGCTGGTTCGAACCCCGGCTGAGTCATACAAAGACATAACAGTGGCACTAGCAGCTGCCTCGCTTGGTGCTCAGCATTAAGAGGTTAGTGTTAGGACCGGTTGGTGTCAGAATAATGTTACCGGGTGAGACATGATGCTACATGTCTGCGGCATAATGCCCCAGTGCTAGACATCACTATAAACTGCCATACTGCAAACATCGTAGCGATATGACTGAAAGCTACGTTAAAAATCTGTTACGGATCACTGCCATCTCACCTCTGCGTGGGTTCGAGTCTTGGGTTCAACCAATGTTGGTACGTGAGAAAGCTTGCCTGTAGCTTCTCGTGGGTCGGTGGTTCTTTCCGGGGTTTTCCCGGGTTCTTCCTCCACTTATTATACTGGCCGCCATGTATAGCTTATCCTGTGCTGAAAAATGGCGTTAAACCCTATAACAACGACAACAACAACAAAGTAATGCACGTGCTTAACACATTAACTTACGCTAGTAAATAACTAAACAATTTTCCAACAGTTGTGATTCGGCTCGAATATATTTCACAACAATATAATTATGTTTGAAATATTCAAATTTAATTTGCGACAAAATACAACAATTTGGTACAAAAAATATGTTTTAAAATTATTGTCATGTAAAATGAACACATGTTGTTAATATCACTAAATCCGTAACAAGATTTATCGTAAATGTCCGTATCTTCCTTACTGACGGAAACTGCTTAAGTACTGGTACATTGGAAATGTATTGTGAAATCATTTCATGTGATGACAAAAAGACTTTATCACAAATAGAAAACACAACGGACAGTCAATTGATAAAGCATTCCTCGCCATCTGATGCTTAAAGATTAGTACATTATTAATAGTGTTGCAGTGAAGCGGAAGAAGGATAGTCAAAGGAATTTTCCAGGACATCATTGTTGGACGGCTTCTTGTGCTCCATTTCGTCCTATAAAAATCCACCCCAATCTCGGCTTTCATTTGTATAGGCCTAATTGTATGTGTGCAGCATGTCATGTCCTCGCTCCACGATGTTGAAGACACAGATTTGAAACCTTTGAATGCATTATCCCAAAAACACCCAGTGGCCAAATGAAGTATGAAGTTTTCTTTTTTGTTAAGGGAATTGAACAATAGAACCACCATCAGCATGCAATGAAATATTCACGGGACAGCAAAGTTGTCCCGTGTGCACGTATGTAGGAACACTTTCCTCAATAAACATAACAGACGGCGTCAGAAAAGGGCACACTGTCCTACTTTATGTACAGTTATATATAACTAAAATGCGCAGACATATTCCCTCAAAGTAAATATTACTAGAGTGGTATAAACATTCTCGAACTGATCTTCTTTTCGTAAAATGTTCAATTTCCTCAGTTCCCTGCAAGTATGCATGCACATTTGGAGTTGTATGACTTGTGACCAACTTCCAGCACGAGTAACATGTAGGGGATAGAGACGGTTCAATCTGGTTAAAATCAGATCTAAACAATTATTCGTGGAGATCTGATAGACACCAAGAAAATTTCATATGACCTTTGAAATTCACAGTCCGCTTATTTTTAGCAGCATATGAGATAAGCGTTGCAAATTCTTGTTAGGGAGGGTTATCGTTTGTAAACATCCGGCTCTCAAATAGCTAAAAAATATCTTGCTCTAATTTACAGCAAAAGAACACCATACGCTATCAATAATATTAGAACCAAACAATTCTCATGAATTGTCTGTTGTATGTTAATTGATATTTATGTTGTTATCTACCAACTGTAATTAATGTTGGATGACTAAGCTAACACTGTAACTGACACCGTGTAAAAGTCAATGTGCTGACATTAGAGAGCTTGTTGATCAAAATAGGAAGTATTGACAATGAAGCATCAATTTACTAGCTGCACTAGTGATATAATAGGCAGGGAAACTTTGAGTGGGATGACACACGGGAAAGATATTTATCAGAGACGGCCATTAAAAATAAAATAAACTTACTCAGCAAAGGAGAAAATATTTTGTGGATTAGAAAAATTACGTTCAATTCAAACAGAAAACAGCTGTACTCCTGTAAATCTCAGGATAACTTCCGGTCTTAAAATGAAAATACGTATTTAACACATGAACATACTCTAAAGTAAATGATATTTTATCATCTTTCAATATGACATTTTTTCCACAAGTTGGATTTCGCCCAAATATCCTTTACTATATCAGAACGGGCCGCCATATTGATATACGTGACAGGTGTCAAATATGGGATTTAAGGTTCATAATTATAATTATACATGTAATATTCTAAATTTGTGACAAATACATCTAGTTCATAAAATAGAAAACTAATCATTTTTGGAATTATTTTGTGCTGAAAAATGAAAACATGTTTTTAATATTTATCAATTTGTAACAAGATTATTCGGTAATTTCCTTGTATTCCTTACTAACGGAAACTGCCGAGTAACCGGAACAGTGAAAAAGTAGTAGTAAGTGTAAAAGTAGCGGAACGCACCATCGGAAAGAGTACCGCTGTAATCAGGAATCCGTTTCATAGTACGCACCCGCAATGTGTGTGTGGTGTGTGTGTGTGTATATATATATATATATATATATATATATATATATATATATATATATATATATATATATATATAACTTCACTCGACGTTCTTTAAAAAAATCCTGATTCTACAATTATGCCCAAAGTTTCCATGTTCATGCTGACCACCCCGGTGGCCTAAGTGGTTAAAGCATCCGCCCGGATGCTGGAGGTCGCGGGTTCGAACCCCGGCCGAATCATACCAAGACTTATAAAATTAGTACTAGCATTAAGAGGTTAGTGTTAGGACTGGTCGGCCTGGTCTCAGTATAATGTGACTGGGTGGGACATGATGCTACATGTCTGCGGTATCATGACCCAGTGCTAGACATCACTTCCACACTGCAGACATGGTAGCGATATGGCTCCAGTTGCTAAGGCTACGTTAAAAATAAAAAATAAAAACACAAACACTCCATGTTCATGTTGCCTTTCTCTACAAATCAAATGAAATTTGTATTAAGGCAGTTGCTTCCCTAACTTATTATTCTGGTCAAGTACTTTTGTTTAAGCTTGCCATGGCGTTAATATGTCCACTCACCGCCAGTAATGGAATTTGGGCTTGTCTTTTCCGTTAACAAAGAGACATGATCGGATATTCATAAAGTAATCCATGCTTGGATGCAAATGCCATATAATCCAGTGCAGGAGTGAGCCACGTCTAAAGACAACATCGGCTCCAATCATTTTGACGTGACTGTGGGGGTAAGACTGATAGGAAATCATTCACTACTATGCTACACGTCCTCCGAGGTTAATAATTTCACTGTTTTGCGCATTCACTTCTCACTTGCAATATTTCGCTAAAGGAAACTTGATTTTCTCAAACAGTAAATCATCCAGCCTGTTGTTTTAATGCAACTATGAACCAAAACATTATCACATTTACATCTTTCTTCCACCACTGCTCAATACTTTTTTGGGGAGGGGGGCACGAGTGCTCATTCCTACTCTATCTGTGTATGAGTGTGTGTGTGTGTGTGTGTGTGTGTGTGTGCAAGATGCAAAACTGTTTTTCCACAATCTTTATATAATAATAGAAAGGGATCAATATCTGGTCTCAAAAATCCTGAAATAAGCTTTGTATTTTTTTCCATATTAGGCATTGTTTAATTAGTGTTTAGTAAGAAAATTACTATTTTGGAAGGTACTGACCACTATGACCTTTGACCTCTGATGGACAGCATACATAGGTCGTATTTTTGGGATAAAAGCTGGTAAAAACGTCAGTACTAGGGCTGCTGATTAATCGATATAACAAGGTGATATGCAGAAGAAATTAAATGATGAATTATAATCAAAGCTATTTGTGAGTGATTATGAATATTTAGCCTGAGCACATATTACGTGTTTTGCTCTATAAATGGAGGTAAGCCTCAGAACAGTACCAGTTTCGGATGCATTGTTAGTCTGCGGGAAAAATAATTACAGAGCATGATCTGGTGTTTTGAAATTTCGCAGGCATACCCAGATAATGAAAAGATAATTTTATACAGAAGAAAATTTGTCTTAAAGGAACAGAGAAACCGAGGAAACATAGATTCCGCCCTGTAGAATAACATGCCATGCAAAGCTAACAGTAGCGAATGGGGACGATCTTACTTTCTTCTGCTGACGGAATACCTTGCGTCGTTGCAATATTGAATGTATACAGAGCATGCCCGTAATTATCAGCGTATACTCTGCATCATTGTAATGATCAACACATACCATGTGTCCTTATAACGATGAACGTATACCCTGAGTCTTCGTAACAATGAACGTATACCTTTGGTCCTTGTAATGATGAACGTATACCCTGAGTCTTCGTAACAATGAACGTATACCTTTGGTCCTTGTAATGATGAACGTATACCATGTGTCCTTGTAACGATGAGCGTATACCCGCGTCTTTGTAACGATGAACGCATCCCCTGCGTCCTTGTAAGGATGAACGTATCCCCTGCGTCCTTGTACGATGAACGTATACCCTGCGTATTTGTAACGATGAAGGTATACCCTACGTATTTGTAACGATGAAGGTATACCCTACGTATTTGTAACGATGAAGGTATACCCTACGTATTTGTAACGATGAAGGTATACCCTGCGTCCTTGTAATGATGAACGTACACATATCTGGTGTCATTGGAACGTAAACTTCAGTGCTCAGTGTCATTTACTTGCACTAGTTCATTTTTGACCTGATCTGCAATGTAGGTAAACATATTGCTATATTTATTTTATACAGTTGACACATTCCATTGTTGCCATTCTTTAAAGTACAAAAGTCGTTTTATATCATTATAAATTGATCAGCAGACATTGTAAATGTTTCGTTAAGGTATTTATATTTCTTACTTTGATCCATTTGTGAAAGATATGCGGAGATTTATCAAAATTTGTCTGACATTTAACATTTGGAGATGCAACCTTACTTCGTAATTTATTTCCTGCGCATATGAGATCAGCTGTTAATTGCATCCTTCTTCAACATTATCTGAGCATTATTTGCACGACATGATGTCTCATGCATAAATCTTTATTTAGATTTATGATCGCTGTTTTATAGGGGATATATTTTAGGAAATAAATAAGGGATATGCCTTAACCAAGGTTTATATATTTTAATTTATGCAAATTTACTAGTACATCGAATCGGGCTTAACAGTTATTGATGGTACTTTATATGTGCAAACGTATGCTTTTCTCAATGACTATATGCTATGTATATCTGGATCTTGTACTTGACCTTGTCCAAAAACAAGTTCATGTTGTACCTGACCAATAACATTAATTTTGTAAACAACAGAATATATAGCTAAAATTTTCTCTATGATTGTGGATTAAATATTCAGATCATTATTAATGGTAAACATGTTTATAGTCTTGATTTTGACCATAAAAACTTCTAGAATGGAAATGTCCGTTAAATAACTGAATATTTTCAGAAAATGATAATTGTGACCTATGTCAGTTAGAGGTGTATACAATCTTGTTTACCCAGAATTATTCATTCTTGCCGTAACATCGAAAGCAGAATCAGTCTTATTACTGCGTTCAGTTTTTCATTTAGGTGGGTTTATTTATTCAAATTATTATTCATCGGAATTACAAACTGCTCAGTAATATTCTTGAACAGAAATATTTATTTGGAATAATAGTGAATTCAGACAAGAACATTTGGATTATATTATTTTCCTACATCAAAAGACTAAGCACATCTTCACACTCCAGGTCAATGGCACATTTGCACATTTGAGACCTCAGGCACATCAGCACATTCAATATCGGAACTTATTTGGAACACCATTGAAATTCAATTGGAACTTCATACATTTGGACTTGTGATAGAACAATTAGGACTGTTTGGGATTTAATTCACAATACCGTAAGTTCTTTTTGCATTTTCACTTTGTATTCTAGAGACATAAATTAGATGTTGAAGTTTACATACTTTATTGGTTTTCTCTCTTTCTGTTACTTAATTGAAATATTTTTGTGTGCTATTACACAGTTCGTTTCTTCTGCTTTAGACACCCTCAAAAACTTATTCAACAATTACTTTATGTGAACAATGACGTGACTCTGATGAAAACATCACAATAAGATTTCAAGAACAACATTTTTCCAACGTTAGCATTATGCAGCTGTTGGTAATGGTATATTTTTCTTATTACCCAATGATATTGTAATGATGATAGGTGGCATATTAGGCTATAATAACAATTTTTTTTAATATAAAAAGTCATGATATAAATCTAGGAACAGATACTATAAATACCAACAATGTAAATAATACAACAGCTGTTAACAGCCTACAACAATTTGCCAAATGATATGCAGCGAAGAAAGGCAAGACGATGTTAGTATGTGGACTAGAAGAGTAAAAATGATGAAAGTCTTGTAATCAGAACGGTCGTACCTACAATCACAAATAGGGCATTTACAATCACAAGAACGAGAACGTACATTCCCAGCGACAAACAAGACCTAGAGAAACAACGACAGTGCCTAAAACCAAACACACATAACAACAATGCATGTACCTCACGATCTAAATGATATAGCTCATGGAACAAAATAACACAAGCATTTTTTTTATTACGTCTATCGTTTTAATGGACCTGGAGCAATTAAATTTATCAAACAATTTCTATATGTTTCCAACTGCTCTGCATATTTTTATTCTTTTGTTACCAAAAATTAATCTTTAAACACAATTGCAAAATACAAGCTAATTAATGCGAGAATTAACACCCCGAATAGTTTTGTGACTTTTCCAGCTAGTGTAGAATACCAGCATGTTACACTACCAATGATGGCAGGCAATGCTACGGCTAGTGTAGAATACCAGCATGTTACACTACCAATGATGGCAGGCAATGCTACAGCTAGTGTAGAATACGAACATGTTACACTACCAATGATGGCTGGCAATGCTACGGCTTTATTAGCTAAAGCAAACAGAAACAAATACATCTGCCTCCACCGCCATCTATTTGTCCTCCTTTTCAACTTTTGGGCAAAATTTGCTTTGGTTAGATTAAAAGTTGCAGCTACGATGTCAGTAGTAGGTGCAAAGATAGTAGCGAAAGGTACACCTTTATCTTTGACTAGTTACTTTAATTCTTCACCTAATTGTAAATTTTCTCTAATTTTGTCTCAATATTATTGATATTTATACTGTAATATGTAAATCTATTTGCATTCTTCCATCCTTTTTTTTTTGCAAGTTAGCACCAGGAGTTTGTCCGATTGTTCGAGTGTATAAAAATAATATGTTGGGTCTAGTTTGTAATTATTTAAACATACTGATTAGATTTCTTGAAAAAATATACATAACATTAAAAATATTATATTGATGTATGTGTTTTCGATAGTTATTGTTTAAATTACACTCTAGATGTGCGGGACCTCTATATTTCCAGTTTAGTGATCATGATGTCTTACTCTGTAGTTTGCTTTGTTTTTTCTACTTGCAAGGTAACTACGTCTTCACGTAAGCCGGCTTTGCTGTCTTTCAGTAATCTCCATTTCACAAACATGTCATGTATTGGTGGAAATTTAATCTTCTTTGTCTTTGGTACTAAATATTATTTCAGCTGCGTTTCCTGGGTCCCGGTTTTTCTTGAAACATTTCTACAACTGAGTGAAAATATTCATAAAGTTATTTATGTCTTTGTAAATAATGGGCTCAAAACATTGTTCCCTTTGCCCATTTCTTTGCAACCTGATTTAGAGTAAATGCGAAATCCTGATGGCCTATGCTTTGTATTTAAGTTTTGTTTGCTATTACGCATTGGCTCAACTATACTTTAAATGACACAATATACAACAAAAGGACCTTTCAATTCGTCCGGTTGTTCACAAATTTACGACAGGACCCTTTTCTGACAGCATATCTGTTGTGTTAGCTATATGGTTGTGTAATCTTTTATGTTCTTCAAACGCTTCTTCGAAAAGTATTTTTTATCTAGTCTCTTTTTTTTGCTTGAGATCAAACAATTTTTTAATAAACCATTAGTTCCACAATAATAATAAATCTCTCCATCAATAATAATTGGCATATATACATGACTGTCTCATTCGAAATCTCCTATTCTCACCGGTCATGCAAGTTTTATTTTTTTCTATTTTGTAGGCATTAACAGATATAATAATTTAAATTTTTTGTAAGTTAAATACTTTTAAGCCAATCTTCATATTTATCGAGATTATATTTTTGAACTCTATACATATGATATCTTCGTGGGGTTATATTAGATTCTATTGCATTCAAAATGTGTTTTGTCACTATTTTTGTAGATTACGACTAATCCTATTTTATCTTTTAGCCAATCGGGGGTATATATATATATATATATATATATATA
>JAECUM010093982.1:0-25449 GCA_016617855.1 Megalonaias nervosa | reverse complement strand
TATATATATATATATTCTCACTTTCCAGCAAGGATTTAAACAGGATTATTTCATTTGGCTTTAATTTCTCCATTATACAATTTCAGAATCACGAGTTCGAATTAAGTAATGTGTACGTACTGTCAGATAGCAAGCTGGTGCTCTCCATTGATGTGAATCAGACGCTACATGTGTGGCGTGCGGATGACGCACAAAGTATACATGTTTATTCCACTGCCTTCCACATCCACACAGTTTCTCCAGACAGTCGATACATCATTTCAGGAGTCGGGGATAAAAGATAGGCATTATTTTTTTCATGTATAAATTATTGGAATTCGCGTCTTTGATTTACAGACGTACGTAATGTTGAGATACCTATAAAATATGATTTTGGTAAATAAGGAAATGAACTCAAGGAAACCATAAAAAAATAAAATTAAAAAAATATAATATAATGAAATCCCACATAGATTTAGACCAACAAATAGATTTTGTCGTAAAATAACGATTTTGAATCAAGCAATGTATTTTCAGAAAAGGTGTCAAAACAGAATAGATATACTGGCATCTTGACTGGGGTTAGTTTAATAAAACATGTAAAGCTTTGATGAGCGAGTAAAATAGAGGCAATGTGATTTAAAATAATTTAAAAGCCCATCCAGCCTTAGAGTTGATAACAAATAACAATCATTTTCATTGCGCACACATCAATTAATATAAACATTATGACCTGTACTTTATCATTAATAAAATTTATTTGCTAAAAGAGTTATTAATCATTCTGGCTTCATTCAGTTCTCTCAGTTGTTTTTAATACTTTGGAAATGTGATGAAACAAATAATTATATTCACTGTTCCTTCGCGCATGATTATAAAACGTCTCAGAATGATTTGTCCATATTATTATAAAAAATGTCATGTATATTCTAGTGTTCGAATATGGAAGTTATTGCACGAGCTTGACGTTAAGGTGGCAACTCATTCGGAGAAGATCACGTTCATTACTTGCACACAGGACAGCAAATATCTGGTGACAGGGTCAGAGGACAAGTCACTCAAAATCTGGGAGCTTGAAACTGGAAAGCTGACTCAGGTTAGTGTCAAACTACACAGCTGGTGTGTGTGTGTGTGTGTGTGTGTGTGTGTGTGTGTGTGTGTGTGTGTGTGTGTGTGTGTGTGTGTGTGTGTGTGTGTGTGTGTGTGTGTGAAATTTTAACGTAGCTTTTTAAAAAAATTTCAGTCATATCGTTACGATGTCTGCATTGTGGCAGTTTACAGTGATGTCTAACACCGGGGCATCATGCCGCAGACATTCAGCATCATGTCCCACCCAGTCACATTATCCTGACATCGGACCGACCAACCCTAATACTAACCTCTTAATGCTGAGCTCCAAGCGAGTCAGCTGCTAGTACTATTTTTATAAGTCTTTGGTATGACTCGGCCGGGTTTTGAACCCGCAACCTCCCGAGGCTGACGCTCTAACCACTTAGACCAGCGAAGCGGTCACAACTTAGGCAGATAAATCAGTCCCTCACCCATGATGATACTGATTGGCGGTTTAAGGGCTGATATCACCTAATCATTAAAACATGGAAAAATCTGCAGTCAATTTTGGCTGCATGTATCGGTGTAGATTTTATACACTTACCGGTATTTATCGCGACTGCGGAGCTACCTTCCGCTAAAGGGTTCTTTTGGTGGCATGTACATTATATTTCCGGAGCAAATCCTATGTTTGGTGACTGGCAAATCGACGTGGAATAGCACAACCCTCCGTCCTGTGGCCATTTTGAATTTCGCGCTCGATATGGTTGTTACCAATTACCGGTATGTGTCTAAAGTGTACGCAGGTTTGTTCCGGAAAGATTTGCATGCAGCAACATTGCACATTTTAATGAACAGGTGACATCAGACACACATCTCGTCCATTAGTATCAGCACAGATGGGGGGGGGGGGCGGAGGGTTGTTGATTTGTCGGACTAGTCACACCGTTGATGTAAATATCATTGAAATATTGAAATAATTGGGATTATGTGACACTGTTGGAGACCCCTTCGCTTTTCTAAGTAAAAGGCATCTTAATCACCAATAAAGGGACATATAAGATCATATGTATGGGGCAAATCTTGAAGACATATAAATAATTTTTCGTGTTGAGTAAATGGACATTACACAGCTGAATATTTAAAGCCCACAAATTACTGCACATTTACATTAACTAGTGTATATGCAAAAGTGTACCCCACTCCACAGCAACGCCACTTGGGGATATATCAAACTTCAACTAACTGTTATGCACATGTGCAGACAAGTACGTCCTAGTCATATTCAGTTGTTCTGAAGCCCTTATTTCAAAGGATATAAAAAGAGTTAATGACATTTCGCGCGCGTGCAAAGAACACTATTGCATTAATCTCCTCCTTTTCTTAGAAAAACGCAGGGATTGTTACAACTTTTGTTTGGTTTCCTTTATACTCGTAATAAATAATACAAAGCCAATGGAAACAAAAAGTACAGTCAAGATTTTTCCCAAAATCATAAAAGTCGTCTATTAATATATAAATATTCAAACGTAGATAAATAATAACCAGTTTAGCACAATTCTCCCTCTTTACTTTGGCGCCACAAGAGCTATACATTACTAGGTAATTGAGTTGATCAAAGAAACGCCGCAAAGCAACGTTAAGATCGAAAATAATGTTTTAATTTGTTTTAATTATTAGGTTTTGGTAGAACATGGTTTGGCGGTTAGGTGTATAACTGTAACAAGTGACAACGTCAACGTCATTTCCGGTGGAGACGATAGCATGGTTATGGTATGGAACTTCTATCTGGGCTCACTGGACAGAAAACTAGTCGGACACAACCAGTCTATCTCAAATCTCAGATTGACCTCGGATGAAAGTATCCTCATCTCAGGTAAGTTGATTGAGACTGTCATACATGCTCTCTTTTTGAATGTCTTCCCGTTATCCTATTCGTCACTAGGAACATTGTAAAATTACTTGTGGGACACGACACGACTTCAAACTAAGGTGAGTTTCCTGACTTCGAAATCTTTTAGTATTCAACTATTGCTGTCCATTTCCAAGATAGAGCGTGATGCTCATACAGCTAGATTGGGTGTGTGTGTGTGTGTGCTCCTTTGGGTCCTAACTAGTCGCCACAACCTCTATCTCCGATGAACTGGCAAGCAAGATACAGACAATGGGTAACCAGTCGATGATTAGCATTAATAGTCCACGAAAGTGAAGATTGTTTAACTCGACTTTTATTGTGTGTAAATCCGCAACCGCACGGTTCCTTATTTGTGCACGGAGTTGTCGGTGATTTTCCATTTCCGCCAGCACTGTCTCGAATTCGACTGCGCTTATTATTTTATCCTCGACAGCCACCGAATACAGTTTACAAATCGTGTTGAAACTGCCTTGTGTAGCTGCAAGTTGCTGCTGTGAAAAGAAACGTACTCGTGAACGTAACCGTATCGAAATTAATTTGCTAGCACCATCAGAGACACTATCGATATAGCCCCGACAATAATTCTGATTGATGCGCAGGTACAATTTTTGCTGATGGAGGCAGAGTTAACTCTTCGCTTTGAGGTGTACGTGCTGCATGTTTTAGTTGTTCTGATATCTACGTTGTTCATTTTGCATACCTTGCAGGTCTTCCTCTGTAAAAAAAAAAAAAATCATTCAATGTCGGGGTCGGGGTCTCTAGAAAGTTGTGGTTGCAATTGTATCCATATTTGAGGTAGGAACCATGTCATATATTCTCTCCATAAATGTTCACGTTCTTCAGTTCTTCCGCCCATCAATAAATTAAACGTTTGTACAAAATGACCCCCACCGCTTCTTTCTAGTAAACTCTCTGAATACCATTTTAGGCCATTCAACGTTCATGTATTTATCATGTGTTTTTGATGGCATTTTTACCAAGTACTCTTTCCAGTTGGAAGGTCTTGTAAGAGCAATATATATAGGAAGTTTGAAGATAATCTAGTGAATATTTTCTTTAAAGTATTGAACTGGTGTTTGCATCTCTGACTAGTACTTTGGTGGCACGCGCGTATTTTTTCAGTTGTCTTTTAACGTCTTCGTCAAGTAAACGAGTGCCTTTTGCATGTACACCAATGGTTTTTCCAATTTCACCAACGTCTTCTTTGACTTCCCAAATTGCATGTGACAAATATCCAATAGTCTTTGCCACCCCAAGTGTGGTCGGAAGCACGCCAAGTCCAAAGAATATTTCCAAGGTCTTATGCGTCAATGCCACGAATCATCAGCATGTTACAGTTGTCACGCAACACGTTAGTCCCATGCGAGTATCGTTGAGTCAAATAGATTACATCGGTGTTTTTGTGCCGACCTGGTGAAAATATCTGCGCGGGATTTAGTTGGTTCTCAAGCATCGCATCGTGATATACTTCAGTGATAGGTGCTTCACCGATGGTGGAAAAGAAATCGAATGGTGGCGTTGCCACTCGTGTCACTAAACGCTTATTGAAAATCTTTTGAACATAATAACACGGTTGATCATAAGCCGATGGCGCAGTCACGTACAACTTTAGCCATCGTAAAATCATATTTAACAACAGTTGAATTTTTCCTGATCCAACTGGGCCAATGATCAGTTCACGAACTGAGTTTGGAAATATATCAGCATGCTTGGATGGTTTGGGTGTTACCTGCGCGGACAATTCAATGACGGTGAAATCTTTGATTTTCTTCAAGTCTCTGTTTTTACTAAAAGTCTCTGTGAATTTCCTTTTTGTCATGTCATTGAATAATTTTATGTCATTATACAAATATGTTTTCATATTGTGTACGATGTTGCAAAAAACACGCACCGCAAATCCAACTCGAGTTCACACACGTAATGGACGAGCTACGATTACTGTAACTTGTATCCGATGTGGAAAAAACAAGTTCACTTTTATTAGATCTTCAAGGTCTATCGCTGGAACTAAAAGTTCCGGTTTTAAAAACAAAGTCAGGGGTGATATCGCTGCCACATTAAAAAAAGCTACCGGAACACCATGGAGTAAATATCCTGGTGAAAAAACATCTCTGGATACAATTACTCTGGGCCTGGTACACGGCTAGATGTACGACTTGATTCTAGCAACTAACCAAAATATGATGAAGCACCTGTGAATAGTAATGATGAGTATTACCCACATGACCTTGCTTATAAAGCATCAAACGATATCCGTGCTCGTCAACGTGCCGATGTCGGGCTCATCCAGACTTGAATGGCAGGACCAGGTGCTGATGGATCATCAAGAAGGTATGAAGGTCTAGATTTCTTAGAGGTTCTGCCTCTCGTAGGCAAAAGTCCACTAATTAAAAGTTATTATTATATTAATACAAACAAACACTGGGTATTGGAGATGTGAAGCCGCCTTGGAAACGTTAGCAAGTGCGGCAAAGGTCACTCGTGTTGCTGCTTGAACGTGGTTTGCCGAACAAGTGTTGTGGCAAATTTACTTACCAGTGAAACCTGCGCGGATTCGTTTCGCAGATTCTCCATGGTTTTGTGGAAAACAGCATTGTTCACGAGTTTGACAAAGTCCTCTTCAGACTCATGTGTGGCCCTTGTTTTTAGATCCGTATTCATTTGTATATTTGCCATCAAAGTATGGATAAACACTTTTTCTCGTTAACAAGGCCATAATGGTTACCTGCGTGTAATTGCGAAGTCGTTTTATTGCTCCTTAACGAAAGCAGAAACTGTAACGAAGCAATGAATTGTAACTGTCCGAGCCTAAACGTCATATATTTTTCCATGTTGTTCTAGATTACGCTTATTTGTTGATTTTGACTCAGTGCTACTGCTTGCATCATTAAGTGTTCATCATACCTACGCAAGTTATGAAACACTACAGAGGTTATTGTTTGTTTTGGGAAGTTTTCAACTGCAGAATACAAAGTTGTGTGCGGCTCCTTTGTACGCGCCAGTGATGTGGCAATGGTCGCGAACTTTGGCCTTAATCCCAAAGGGACAATCACAGATCCAGCAATGAGTGGCTGCGGAAAAAGTCACGAATGTTGTCTCACCAGTCATAATCATGACTGCTGGTGAATAGAGCTATTGTCGAATCCATTTTGCTGTAATCTCGAGCGATTTAGGAACACCTCAACTGAGTCCTTACCACGATACAATATTAGTGGTTCAGTTTGCCCGTCACACCTAATTACTACATAACAAAATTCAAATGGTGGTTGGTCAGCTGCTTGTATTGCTTGGTTGTTGTTGGATGCTTTCGCGTCTTTCGCTTCAACGTTGAAACATTCAAAGTCCGCCTAAATGATATAAGGAACATTCGTCTTTCATTGCACCACAGTAAATTTGAGATTGTTTTTACATTGCTTATTGTCCGCTGCGGTTTTTCACTAATCCCACTACAGTAAAAGTCATGGTTGGTATGCAGCTGTTGGGTGTTCAATACATCCATGTAACGTCTGCGTATTTCTTACGGTAATGCTTGCTTTGCCAGTTAAGCAACCGAGCAACGTTGTGCGATACCGACTCTGATTCTTTCATATCACTCAGTAGCAACAAATCAATCTGGGTTCGTCCATGTTGTCGATGTGGGGATAGTGCAAGCGGGTTAAGCCGTTCTCCAAAGTTAACACATTAACAGCAATACATGTGTTAAGTGTTTCAGATTTGTTTAGTGTGCATTTGGTAACCTGCACGGGATATTCAATATCAACAAGGTTGAGTTCACCCAGGCGCTGCCAGCATTTTCGAGGCTGGTCCTGGTTATCACTAGCAAGTTATAACGCCGACAAAATTACCCATTCAAAACATCTCTTGTCACCGTCTTTACGTTTATATCTGACCTTGGTTGAGCCCACGACGGGGCTGGTATGTAACTGGATCCACGAAACGGATGATTTGGTGAAATATGTTCCTCGACTTTATCACATCTTTCATGGGTCCACCCCGATCCTATATTGATGTTTTTCTCCAACGTCTCAACAATCTTGTCAATACCTTTATCAGTTTCGTCATTGATGGCGCTGGTGTTGCTACGGTTCAGGATGGTACGTGCACACCTGTAAATCCACATTGTAGTAGTTTAGTTTTAAATCCATCGTTGTCATGACTTAGCGGTATAACCATATGCCCATTAAGGACAACATCTGCTTTATCTCCAGAGCGGCCAAAGTTTTGTAACATCGATGTGATTCCAAGGATCATATTAGCAGTTGTCGAGCATCTTTACATGGTTTGTATGTGAGTGGGATAATTGCTACATGATTTTCTAACTCACCACTACGCGTATGAAATTCGAATTCAGGTGCTTCTGATTGCTGACTTTCGCACGTACATACTTAGCAGCTTGAGTCGCAGTAGCAGATGCAATACATTTTTGTTCATCCTTAATACGACGACGGCGATGTTCAATACGATGATGGTTTTGTTCAAACGCGTTCAATATCGCAAGTATTTCAGTTTTTCTTGCATCTCTTGGTATTGGTATTTTACGCATACATGTATATTGTTTTAGTTGTTATACTGTTGCTGTTGCAGCAACCGGTGGTGGAGCAGGTTGATTCAGTGCAGGTATAGATCTCAGTAAATCAAGTATGTCAGCTTCTCGCATGCGACGTGGTATTCGAATTCCATGCTGGTGAGTGATTTGCTTTAGCTGAAGCACGCTAGGCATGCATATATAAAGGGAGCCTTTCTCTTATTAAGAAGTTCGTCAAGAACTTGTTTTTGTTTTGTATTACTAGGATCAGAAAGTTCAACTGCTTTAATCCTAGCAATTATTTTTTATTTATGTATCAGTCTTTGCAGTCACGTGTGTTTGTGATGTCACAGGTACAGTCACAAGTGCATGTGTTTTACGCGGCTCATAATATTCACGAAGAGATCCAAATGGCCGGCATAGTTGATTACGTGATTTTGACTTCAGTGCCACATTTAAGACATGGTCGACCAGTACGTAGCACTAGCATATATGTTTTACAATATTCATAGCGACAGATTTCACGCTTTTCAAGGCATACACATTTGCATTGGTTGCTTCTCAATGCCAATAAGCATCTAGCGAATAACAGTCCTTTCAAGTGAAATGGATCCAGCAAGGAATCACTTGTGTCAGGGATTATGAAAAATGCAATAAACTGACAACGAACAGTGCAAAACTAGTTTCCAACTAGAAAAATCGTTGAGGTTAAAAATTTTTAATGACTATTTCTACCGGAATAAAAGCTTTAATTTTTTTAATGTTTCAGCTAGATTACCTCAACTTGCTGCGGGTCCTGAAAAATATTTTGTATTGACCTAAAAGTCCATGAGCAATATGGACATAGAACACAGTTATATTTACTATATATTCTCGACATTTGTTTCTCAGTACTGAACTTTCCACTGTGTGACAATCCATACAAAAAATATGTTAATCTAAAATACCTTCAAAGATTACTTCACGGTGAAGTTCTTGTCATAGGTTCACCGGCATTTCTTTGAAAGGCTGGACTGTAAACAAACCAACGTGCAATGGAACACAGATTTCACTTCCGGATCGTCACAGACAACCACACCATAAGCTCATATTCTAAAGAACAAACAATTACCTTTAAATCCATACCACGAATGCCTAAATCTAACTCTTGTATCACCACCAAAAGGAGACAGGGAAAAAAATGCTCTAACAATAGACTGGGACTACATTCGTGGGTACTGAACCGGAACTATTAATTGTAATCTGATTCCATGTTGACATCCGTTATTTTATGTAAATTTTTGCAAGCGCAAATTATATCCCTGATATTTCATTGCTACATTGCTATAGTAGTAATTATATACTATTGGGTGACTAATAAGCAAATTTAGCGAAATATTTAAAAGAAAATGTACTGTCTGCAAAAAGATGATTTTATTTGTTCGTGGCTGTGTTTTTCTAGTCTTCTTGGTTTAAACCGCTTGGTTTCAATGTTCTAAGGCGGATATCCAGTAAGATTCCTTTTCTTTCCTGGTTTCGGAACTCCACTTATGGTTGTGAGCAATTGCAGTAAGTGTTATATCACTAAAAGTGTGACCACGGGAGGAGAAGTGTTCTGCGACTGGACTTATGTACAGCTTCTATGTCATTCAGTCATATCTGTGGAGACTGATCCTTTTGTGTAGCTCTTCAGTTTCTTCGACATACTCAAGGCTACAGATCTTACATGTGATAAGATAAATTACATTATCTGTTATGCACGTTATGTTTTGACCATGTATGTGAAGTTTTTCCCTCCTCGCTGTGCTAGAAAATGTGCTGGTCGCTATGATATGTTGACAGGTTTTGCATTTTTTATCGCCACAGGGGCCAGATTTACTAGGGTGGACTTGGTTAGTGATTGGCGTTAGCTTCGCCCTGACTAGGATGTCTTTGAGGTTTTTTGGTCACCGGTATGCTACTACAGGTTTGTTCGAGAGGATTAACTTTAGTGTCACACGATTCCACGATGGGCCAGTGTTTACTGATGATTTTACCTACTTTGGGGTTGTCAGGATGGTAGGTCAGGATAAATGGTATCCGATCAGCCTTTTCCTTCTCACTATAATTGGAATGTTTCATCGTCTGAGCAGATTCTGCGTATCCTCAGTGCCTGACTATATGGGATGTTCCGAATGCAGTGTTTTGGATGATAACTGGTTGAGAGAAGATACTGGTATTTATCTACCAAACTACCACGTTTTCCTGGACACAACAACCAGACTGGCGGAAAACTATCACGTTTTCCTGGACACAACAAACAAACTGGCGGAAAACTACCACGTTTTCCTGGACACAACAACCAGACTGGTAGAAAACAAACTCCGTATAAACATCTACTCAAAACCAACTGATAAACACCAGTATATTTGCACTGTTCGTTGACAGTTTATTGCATATATATATATATATATATATATATATATATATATATATATATATATATATATATATATATATATATATATATATATATACCTATATATATATATATATAATCGCTAGGTTAACAACCTTCTTCCAATTTTTCAACCAGAAAGAGTATGGATATTTACCGCTGTTTTACCTCCTCTTCCGCATCAAATGGTACACTGATTTCAAGGCTAGGTGGATAGAGAACTTTACCGAGTTCATTACGCGACTGTTAGGGGACTCGAAATTTTAAATCAATCTCTATCAGATAAAAAGACTTATTCTTTTATGTATCGGTAGCAAATGTTGCCAACATTGATATAAATTCATCTGCAAACGCGGGTAAATTAAATTACAAAACTAACGGACGATGAGAATTATATCTCTTTGGATAAAAACCCCCACACATATGCGAAGAAATTCCAAAAGAACATGGAATGCATCAAGATTGTATGAATGCCATGCTTTTTCGGTCATTTCTCCAGTAACTTAATCGTGTCACATGGCACGAAAGATGACTGTAGGAAGTGTAACAGTATAACATCCATTAGCAAAACCCGTCCGTGTAGACTTCGTCCAGGTAATCGAATTCTGGCGTAAAAGTTGAACTGCGAATGGACGTATTTAAATTAAATTGGTGAAAAGTCGTACATTTGACTATATGTACCTGTAATTAAGTAAATATTAATGTTTCAAAGACATTTTACAGTTTTAAACAGAAAAAGGAGAAACGATAAAAAAAAATTTCTATTAGTTTAATTAAATACTTCCCATTGGAGATTAAGTCGGGTTATCTATGATGGAATGATAACATGGTCGTTTTATGTGTGATCTTGTGAACACATGTGTCAAAGGGTTTTGATCAAGGTAAACTCGGCTGACATGGATTCTATTCACACCTGTGCCTGTAGGTGACGAACTTCTATTACCTGCTAAGTCACCATTGATCACTTGTCCACATTTAATTGCATTGGCTTGGACTTCATATTGCATTTGATCAGACCATTCCGACTCTTTAATCGTGCTGGGTTAGTTGGAATTTCTGTATGACACATTAGATTTGGACGTAGCAAAGCTTTCTTTCTTTGCATATATCTCTCTCCGAACCTCTCTCCTATAATGTTTTTTAGTTATGCATAATGCAATTTGACTTATACTTGTCGGTGATTATTTTACGATTGCTTTTGTGTCTGATTTATGTTGCTCTGTTCTATATTGGTGTCTAGATCGTCAAACTTAGCTTCGTTTATAGATACATGGCTATTGTAATAAATACAAATTCGGGGGATACGGTAGTAGTCAGTGCGAGTGAATAATCTGGATAAATGACGTCCGGATAATCGATATTCTACTGTATATTCAATTTAGATTTTGTACAGTGAATCAGTATTTTATTTTCTATCAGCATTTAATTTTCTTACACTTGTTAAACTGGACATTTTCATTTGTTTCAGCCTCGATGGACAACACAA
This sequence comes from Megalonaias nervosa, assembly GCA_016617855.1. Taxonomy (NCBI): domain Eukaryota; kingdom Metazoa; phylum Mollusca; class Bivalvia; order Unionida; family Unionidae; genus Megalonaias; species Megalonaias nervosa. The sequence goes on along the minus strand of JAECUM010093982.1, from coordinate 14,078 downwards.
TTCGAGCTTGGGATTACACCAGAGGCAATCAGATAGCTATGTTCAACATGCATGGCGTGATCCTTGATTTTGTTATGTCCAACACGGCACATCGTATAATTGTACAGCTGGCAAATATTAATAAGCTGGCCACACTGTGTCTACATAATACACCGGCTACTGAGAAAGACAAACTCAACGGCAATGTCCAATTACTAAAGACATGTGATGACATGAATGATAATACATCAGGTAATAATAACATAACACACCGACGTATACTTCGGTAGAGCAAAGGACAGCATAACATAGCATAGCATTACATGGCACACCGTTGGATAGCATAGCAAAGTGCGTGTGTGTTGGTTTTTTAACATAGCTTTAATAATTTTTCAGTCATATCGCTACGCTGTCTGCAGTGTGGCAGTTTATAGTGATGTCTAGCACTGGGGCATCATGCCGCAGACATGTAGCACGACGTCCCACCCAGTCACATTATTCTGACACCAGGCCGACCAGTCCTAACACTAACCTCTTAATGCTGAGCGCCTAGCGAGGCAGCTGTTAGTACCATTTTTATAAATCTTTGGTATGACTCGGCCGGGTTTGAACCCACGACCTCCCGCATCCGAGGCGGACGCTCTAACCACTAGGCCACCGGAGCGGTCCATAGCAAAGTGTAAAGTATATCATAGTATTATGTGTTAATATATAAGTTCTGCTTCTGACCAATCGTATAAGTTCTGCTTCTGACCAGTCGTTGAGAAGATTTTCATTTTCACAGATGCAGACACAGTATGCAGAACAGGTCAGAAATATAATTACATTTTAAAAATCTCCATACCATTACAGAAGTTGTCAACGTGTTCATGATGCTTTTTTTTCTCAAAAGTGTTGATTTACATTTCATCAGATGAGATATTTCAAATATTGCGATCGATTTTAATTGTTATTATCTTGTATAGCATTAAAACTAAAGCGTGATAACACTGACAGTGCTTACATAAATGGCTAAATCCGGTGTTTATTTTGTATATTATATTTATTAAAATAAATATATACAACCCACGCTTAAGTTTTAATTCTTTTATCTACCCGCTCTCTATCAATGCTGGTATCTTCATAATTTTTCTGTTTTTCTCTTTTGTTGATTTGCAAGTATACAGTAACATATTCCTGCTGTAAACGCTTAGTTTCTGTATGCCATTATTACAACATTGTGTGGGTAACTTGCTTCAAACACCTAATTAGCAGGTTTCAATATTTGCAATATTATGCCTTCACTATTCAAATGAGCCTCCATATATAAGTAAATATTGTTGTTAAGGTGAGAGCTTCAAATTGTTATATATTATGTACTTTCTACAATGACTTCTGCAAATAAATACTGTTGAAATCCAATTCTGTATTATAAGTGAATAACAGTTCACGCATTCTCTGTAATAGGAAATATGATACATTTTACGTTGTTAATGTATTGTCGAAAGCTTCCACCTTGCGCATCATTATAAAGATGAAGTATATAGTCGCTTATCTTTAACAGAAAAATTACCAACATTGCCCATCAAACCGAAACCGCTGATGATGCATCGTGTGTCTGCAGTCTATCCTTTGCCAGCTCGCCGCCGCCGATATTCGTCTGAATCGAGTAGTCCCGAGATTATTCAAGTGGGTAACAAACATTTCCAATACATATAGATGCACTTGCTTGCTTACTTTCTTTTTTGACTATCTACCAATCTACTTTCACATACATACATACATACATACATACATACATACATACATACATACATATATACTGACATACATACATACTGACATACATACTGGCATACTTACTGACAGATATAACAGAAAATAAAATGGATGATAGCTAATAATGATCGATATGGAAGGGAGTTGCCCTTTTTATCGAAAATAAAAATGGCGTTGTGTAATAGCTAAAACTGGCTTGTCTTACTATACAGTAATACCTCCAGTTAATCTCCCGACAAAGATGTAATAATTCAAAATTGAAGTTTAGTGTCCATAATTATATGTGCAACACGCAGACTAAATGTGGTGAATACTGTCTTAGATATAGAAACAGTTACATATTGCACTTTAAGGTATCCCTTTATTTTGCATTTTATCAGTTATCAAGTAATATCATGTATCTAGAGGTGCTCTGCTGAAGTGATAATAGTGTAATTAACATTTTCAATAATTAGTCGCTTATTTTTGCAGCATTCGCCAATGAGGGCATCAATTCAGTCCACCTTCAGAGCCCACGAGAAGAGCAAAACCAAAACGAAGATGGATGGAACAAGGAGAGAATATCGAGCGGCTGTAGCACCGCGACCTTCAGGACTTTGTAACATTTTGTGATAAGATGACACTCTATTAAATACAGTTGTTTTTTCTGGAACAAAAAACGAATCAGACAGCAAACTGCACAGACCCAGAAATGCCATTGCCTAAATCCCTTCACGATCAGCGTCTTACCCATCCGTTTACAGTCATAAGTACAGAGAACAGAATAAACTTTTGTACGGATCTACACGGTTACCCTTAGATGCATGTTATACAAAGGCAGTTATCAGCAAGGTGCAGACCATGAGAATCAGAAGAAGTTTTTGAAATTTATAAAAGAATGGATTATCTTTATGATTTATTGTTAAATAAACGATGTTCAAAGAGATTTCTGCCCCTTCCGTCATTACATTTTGTTCGACTCTAAATCATTCTTCAGAATATTCTTACCAATCATTTGTCTATTTCGAATCAGATTTCCAAGAGTAATATTGATTACTCGAAATGAGGAGCAAAGTTTTATGACGGATTGGCCAGGTTCCTTGAGTTATCATCTCAATCTTTGTTTCCTGAAATTAAATTTAGTATTTAAAAAAAAACAAAAAAAACAAAACATGTTTCCTATTGCTTAATTTTGAAATATGTTTTTTCAATGAAAACAAAGTAGATTTTAAGGACGGTTATAATATTCGAAAATGAGTCTTATTTATATCTTGGAGAAAAACCTGTGTGTGTGTGTGTGTGTGTGTGTGTGTGTGTGTGTGTGTGTGTGAAAAATATCTAATATTGTCAGAAATATCATAAAGTAGATAATAAACATATCAGTTTGAGAAATGTTGTGAAACCGAGACTCTACACCAAGGCATGTATGTATAAATCGAGACTGTACACCAAGGCATGTATGTATAAATCGAGACTGTACACCAAGGCATGTATGTAGACTACCAAATATCGGAGCTTTATCAAATTCGAATACAGCCATGTACATTATTTATTTGTCATTTCACCAAAATCATTGTATCTGTCTGCATGTTATTCTTGCACTGTTTTCACAATTGGAAATGGTTTTGAGGCTCGTAATCAGTGCATAACATCGATTCTAGGTGACATGAAATATGGGTAAACAATTTCGGAAGAAATGTGAATCACCGATATACAATTGTACTCTGAAAATTATTGTAGCACATTTTAGAAGGTATGTAATTTATCTCAAGCGTATTTACGATCTGTAAGACCATGGCATTTTTGAAAGTTGTGGAGCCGGGTGCATTTAGTAATATGACATTACGATAGTATGGTGAACCGTAGTGGACAAAAGTTTTATAATGAAAGAGAAGTAGTTGCAATTTCAATGTCATATTTCAAATGTTGAATCAAGCAGTTATTGCTGAAAGTTATATTTTTATATGTTGAATTACACAGCGATGGATGAAACTTTCATTTCCTGCGTAGACTTTTTTGGACTCTATCTTTCAAATTACACAGCGGTGGTAGAAACTCTCAATATTGTATGTTGAGAATTCCAATTTCACATGTTGATTCCATTTGGTTGTGCTGCTACTATTTGGCATTCATGCATTCGTTCGAATATTCTGCTCAAGAACATGTTATTCTTTTTGTCCATAAATGTGAAGATAAGATAAAGATTTAATTGCATTTCATTATTACCATAGTACTCAAACGTTTAAGCAAAGAAAATTGATTCAGTTATTATTATTAGTAGTAGTAGTAGTAGTAGCAGTAGTAGTAGTTTTGTTGTAAAATTGGAACTCTGCAAGGAGAGTGATTGATTTGTAAAAATCGAAAAAATCAAATGTTCAGCATAAAGTTCAACGTTTGCAAAGACAATTTCCGTTTGAAAGTCTCTACTAAGCTGCATGTCAATGTTCTGCGTTGAGTATACACACCACCAACAGCAATCATTTTAATCAATAAAGACCTTTATGCATCACCGCTTGGTGTTAATCAATGATTCTCTGCTACTCATGTATCCAAGCTTTGAGCACATATGCATTTGCTACTTAATATCTTAAAAATGTTGAATCAAGCAATTAAGCGAATGTTTAATTTCCTGAGAAATGAAACGGCATTTGGCAACTGAAAATAGGGCTAACTGTTGTGAAACAGGCCCAGCACAATGTCAAAGAACCGGTTCTGTGATGGCAAAGAATAGCATGTCACGGGACTTGAAAACGCTACTACAGTAAGGCAGAAATGCAGTACTTATGGCACACTTTGTACACTATTGTGGTGCACAATTGAAATGCATTGATTTTTTGTCACAACATTTGCTGGAGCCTTTCATAAATAAGGTTATATTTGGTAATATTGTGTTGCACTCACCAAGACATATCTAACCACCAAGACACGTCTAATCACCAAGACATATCTAACCACAAAGACATATAATCACCAACACATATGTAACCGCGAAGACGTATCTAACCATAAAGACATATTTAATATCAAGACGTATCTAATCACCAAGACATCTAACCACCAAGGAATATCCAATAACCATGAAGACGCATCTAATTATCAAGACACATCTAACCACCAAGACTTGTTTAATCACCAAGACACTTCTAACAACCAAACACATCTAACCGCCAAGACATGTCTAATCAACAAGACATAACCAATTATCAAGACATATCTAACCACCAAGACATCTAATCACAAATACATATCTAATCCCAAGAAATATCTAACCACCAAGACATCTAATCACCAAGTCATATCTAACCACCAAGACATATCTAATCGGCAGGACATATCTGACCACAAAGACATCTACTGCCAACACATAATATAACCACCAAGACATCTAATCACCAATACATATCACCAAGACATCTAATCACCAAGATATATCTAACCACCAAGACAACTACCACCAAGGCATATCTTATCACTAAGACATCTCTAACAACCAAAACATATCTAACCAAGAAGACATCTAATCACCAAGACATATAATCACCAAGACAATTCTAACACAAAGACATATCTAATCACCAAGAAATGTTTAATCACCACGAATATTTAACTACCAAGACATCTAATCACCAAGAAATATCTAAAAACCATAAAGACACATCTAACCACCAAGACATATCTAATCACTAAGACATCTACCACTAAGACATCTAGCCAAGAAATAGCTAATTACTAAGACATACCTGAATATCAAGTAGGATGCTTACGATGCATATAATCCTCGAGAAACTGAACTAAACACAAGAAGACTTGACCTGCGCGTTGAGCCCACAATCAACACATTGATGACCTTGACCTCGTGGTCAAAAGGTTGAACTAGTATTTTGAAACATTAACCATCTAATCTTCATCACGATTTATTGAATGCATGAACAAAATCCACCAAGGTCTTCAGTAAAATATAAGCAAATGAAGGAAAAAAAAACTTTGACCTAAACCTTAATGTAAATTTTCTATGTGTCTGTGATCCAAAGATCAAAGGAGCGGGAGTGCGTGTCGCATGTATGGACTTAGTTTTACAATTATTCAGCCCCTGTATGAAGAAAACTCATCTAGGGGTTTAGGAAATATAAGCTCATGAAAAGAAAAGAAAAAATCTTTAACAAAAACCGTAACGTAAATTTTCTTTGACTGTGATCATGACCCTAAGGTCAAAGAGGCCAGTGCGCATGTTGACAGATGAATTGTCATAGCTTAGCCATAATTCATTCCATGTATGAATAAATTCATCAACGAGTTTACGAAACGTACGCGAATGAAAACACTTAAACCAAATATTTTATGTAAACTTTTTATGACTCTGACCTTTTCTCTAATGCCATAGGGGTGAGCAAGTATCTCGCAGAATGAATTTTCTTAGCTTCATAATGAATATCGATCATGAAGTTTAGGAAATATTTAAAACAATGAAACAACTAACCACAACGTTAACGCACATTTTCTTTTGGTCTTAGATTCATAAAGATTCGTATGCGGGAGGTCTCGGGTTCGAACCCTGGCCGAGTCATACCAAAGACTTACAAAAATGGTACTAACAGCTGCCTCGCTACGCGCTCAGCATTAAGAGGTTAGTGTTAGGACTGGTCGGCCTGGTGTCAGGATAATGTGACTGGGTGGGACATGATGCTACATGTCTGCTACATGATGCCCCAGTGCTAGTCATCACTATAAACTGCCACACTGCAGACATCGTAGCGATATGACTGAAATTTTTTTAAAGCTACGTTAAAAATCCAAATCTCTCTCTCTCTCTCTCTCTCTCTCTCTCTCTCTCTCTCTCTCTCTCTCTCTCACACACACACACACACACACACACACACACACACACACACACACACAAACAAACAAACAAACAAACAAACACACACACATACACACAGATTCATGCTGATTATGTTGTGAAGCATGAAATCTATGCAAACTAAAAATCATATCCAAGACCTTACCTTTTAACAATGCAGATGTCACGCTCGAAAATAAAACTTTAGTGATACAAGAAAGGGTACAAAAAAGAGGACAGTGACCTACTTTAGTTGATATTTGTGGTACTCACCAAGATGCATCTATGCATAAAGTTGCATTACTCGGAGACTAACAATGCCCGAGAAACTGAAGTAAACGAATTTTCTGGAATTCCAGCAAGATCTCATTGTGAGGATTTCATCGATGAAACTAAAATTAAATTGTAAACATAATAAAGACACTTTAGACCTTGTTTAGGCAACTTTTGGTGGGGTCCCAGTCATTCGCCGTATCAAGATAAAATATACAAACTTAATCCCACCAGGGTGACCCTGCGAGAAATGAGGAATTCAAATCTATTTAAAATATTTACCTCGGTGTGTTTCCAAACCTCTCGTGGATTGCAAGCAATTTAGAAAAAAAAATATGGATATCCTATCTGCAATAAATAAATAAAATTAAACTGATTTAGTTTTTTGCAAGTGAGATGCTACTTAAAGATTGATCAGTCATGGGCCGCAGTCGAATGTCCATATTTGTTTCGATGCCATTGGACTTGCACTGAAAAGTATTTAAACTAACACACGTAGAAATATATTAACATCATATGAAATTAAAAATGCAGCTTGTGAACATTAATAATTCTCTACTATTTAATCAAATACGAACAGCTAAACATGAGACTATATTAATTTCATCTTTATCGATTCCATATCATATAGGTCTATACAGACGTGTCTGCGCGAGTTCTAGCCTCGGCTCGAAAAATGGGGATATGTGAGAAAGCTTGCCAGTAGCGAAACGTGGGTCGGTGGCTCTTTTCGGGGTCCTTTCAGGTTCTTCCCTAACCAGAATGTACTGGTCGCCATGTATAGCCTATCCTGTGATGGAAAATGGCTTTAGCCCCAGAAAAACAACTCAGAAATCTAATATCAAGCGCGTCCTTAAAAATGGAAACCTCAATCATGCTCTCTTCGACCCATATACAGACGTATTTAGTCCCATATACATATGTACTTAGTCCCATATACACATGAAGGCCTATTTAGTCTCAGATACACATGTATTTAACCATACTGTTTTATATAAGTCTTCCAGTACATTTTCGAATATGAAATAATGAGTCTCTTTTCAGCATATTCAGTTTCGGCTCAATCTCGACTAATCTAAGAATGTTTACATTTAAAAAATTTAGTCACAAGTACATTTCACGTGATTTACATCTTTTCCTAAAACTTTTGTCAAATACTGCCACAGTACTAACATATATATATATATATATATATATATATATATATATATATATATATATATATATATATATATGCGTATATATATATATATATATATATATATATTGTATATATTCAATAGCTTTAACCCATAACCAAGTTTAAGTATACCCTGGGAAGGTTTATTCAGCGTGCGTCGTAACTGGGTCACTTTAGCCTATTTTCAGCAGTTGATTCAATGTAACCCGAAAATAATTTATGTCATATCTTCAACTTCTGTGGCTGAGTATATTGTGACGTGGTTGTATCTTTGAATGACGTGTTTTATATACAAACCTTCTGCCATTCGAAAAGGGTACGTTAGGGCCTGCACACACGGTATAGTAGTTGAATAAACTGTACTGTATACATATGGTTGATATTCCTTGCAGGCTCACGAGTCCATGCATATTATATATTTCAAGCTCACTACATTTGGAGTTTAATAAGTCTGTGATCTTTATGGACCGATATTTGATTGGTAAAACAGACAATGTTTGTTAATCTTTTTGTAAACATTAGGACCTGCTTTAATCCAAATTTGAAGTTATATATGCTGTGTTTTTCATAATTTTTCTAACGCTAATATACAAGTCTCCAAATATGCGCATTGTTGCATCTTAAAATGATGTTAGCTTTGACCTTTAAGCACAATTGATAGTGCAAGCGAAACACGAGGGGAAGACATCTTAGATTAAATAAATACGTTCCTCAACTTTATTCTACGGATCGTTGCCCGCACCATTCCGAAAATGAACCGACGTTTTTTGCGTAATCAAAACAAACGTTCTTTTTGTAGACAAAATGCACCACCATAGTGAGACTATCAACTCTGTAGGTGAATTTTTAGTTTTCCTACTGATAATTCTTCACGAAATAGACATTGCGACCATAATACAAAAAACAATCGGGAAAAAGACAGAATCTTCTGTTAAGAATCTAGCTATTTAATTGACAAGCAATGAAATGGGAAGAAAGGATTATTGGAGAACATTTTATCATCAAGACAAGCAGATATTGTTATTGGTACATAATCATTACTTGACTTGATTATATCAGATCCACTGAGATCATTCCATGTAACTTCATGTGGCATAAAAAGGGCAGGTCAAATAGAACAAACGGTAGTACATTAATACATTTTTGGTGGAATATGACAGTGATGAAGCAGAACGATGAAGATAGACTTCCAATATGACCTGATTTGGGAGACATTGGAGATAAAATGGGCTGAAGATGTGAATAACTAAGTCAGCTCCAGCCATACCTATTATGCCCATTTGTGGCTTGGAGTTGACTTCAACGTTGCAGATATTGACTGGAAGGATGAATGTATCTGACCTAATGAAAGCAATGGACCATAATGCCAGCAGCCAATGAGACTTGCAACAGACTTATTCCTTGACGAACGGTACAAAAGTCAAATCGATTAACAGTACACCACTCGTACACGAGATTTCTAATTCACTAGTACGACACCAATCAACAAATGTGACGTACGGTCCATTAATTGTTCATTAACAATTTTTCGTTTAATCAGAGCCAACGAAACAAATTAGATCGAGGAAACTACGCAGGAAGGTTTGTCTTTACAAGAAGGTCGATTATGAAAAGATCCAGGAGAAATTCGTTACATTTGAGACTCATTTCTTGGAATCAAATCAAATGCCTCAGTACATGAAACGTGGTCCCTCTTTGAAGAGAAATTGAAGAGTCTAATGGATACACACATCTTAACTCTTGCATGTGTTACGTGTAGGCTCGTACAAATGTAACAGAAGAAAAGAGTGAAGTCAACAAGCTTTGTCTATTTTAACAAAATAATTTATTTCCCTAGAAAACAATGTAAAAATTGGAAAATAGGACTTACGGTTTCTGAATATAATCCAAAATTTAATCATAAGAATGAAAAATACAAGTCCTATCACTAAATAGTTCTATTAGAATCCAGGTTCGAATCTCGACGACATACCGAAATGGAAGGCAATGACGTCAGATGTGGTCCTTGTACAAAATAACAATTCCTCAATTGAATCACAGTTTATGTTTCCGAATAATTCCAGAATAAATTTCACTGAATTTCTTTCTCCCAGAATTTATAAAACAGTACACTCGTTTGATTTTCTAGAGAATAAATTATTTAAATTCCAAACACAAATGAATTTCAAAAACAATCTGGTAACCTATCCAGCCTTCTAGGTATCAGGAATACAATTGACTGACGAGCGCTCGGAAAGGGTTATATATTCACCCGAATTGTCATCCCGTTCTCGCGAGACAGACTACGTGATCTAATAACACTTGAAATACGTAATAAGATATTTGCCAATTTGCACGTAGCTCTATCTAAGAACTAGACTATCACTCTAAAACAAATATAAAAATAAACATTGTTTATCGAGATTAACACGTAGGTCGAAAAGGACCTTGAAAACAGCCAATCGTATTCGCGTAGCGATTACACTACCGCGGACCAAGTTAAACTAAAAATATTACTAATGTAATACGTTTTACGTCTTAGATAAACAGAATTACTGAAAAAGAATTTTGAATCCCTGCAATAATCATTACAATAAAATGTAATGAAACAAAAATAAAATAAAAAAGAATTTTAAAACTAACACACAAGCAATTTAATTACATATACGTAACACATGGAAATAAACGAAAGATAAATAAGCTCAGTCCTAAGCAGAAGACTTCAGACAAGGCGTGACAGAGAAGACTCTAGAAAGATGCAAAACTAGATCCCAGTAAACAGAAACAATCGTACTGGCAGTACTTAGAGAATTTGTTCAAATCTGGTGACAATAATACAGCTCAACCCAAGAAGCAAAACTATTTTTGGACCTGTATCAAAATCCCCGAGAAAAGATCATAGTTGTGTGGTGTCACTAAAATACCATGGTACACTTCACTCTAGTCCGGTAGATAAAGTAAATATTCTGAAGCACCAATATCAATCAGTTTTAACCAAAGAAGACAAGAGAAATCTACCTAAAACAGGTAAATGTTCTCAAGAAGCTGAATCCTCAGACAGGCTTATGACCAATTATGTTACATTTATTGGTGTTTAAAGAACTAGTTGATGCAAAGACAGCACTCCTGATTAGCATTTTCATGAAATGTCTCGAAAATGACAAATTCTCTGATGTATGGAAAACAAGTAATGCCGTGGCCATATTTAGAAACGTAGACAAGTTCAAAGCCAGTAATTACCTACCAGTATCCCTAAACTGTTTATTATGTAAAGTGCTTGAACACATCGTCATGAAACACCTTGACCAACCTAATATCCTTTCCAATTGCAAGAATGCGTTTAGGGCTATATCAAGCCGTAAAACGCAACTGTTAAGCTTGGTACATGAGTTAGCAGCATCTCCCAACAAGGGCAGATGTTACACACTTCAGTGGATACGAGCCTTCCTCTCTGACAGGACACAGTCTACTGGGCCACCTCAAATCCTGCATCAGCCGTCAGTGGAGTACCACAAGGCAGTGTGTTATGGTCTGTCCTATTATGCTGGTTTATAAATGAGCTTCCTGTACGTATTTGCTGAAGGACTAGAGTATTTGCTTATCATTGTTTGATCTACAGGAAGTGACCTCAAATGAAGACTACAATATTCTACAAAAAAGGTTGGGCCGAACATGCCATACCCTTTGATATCCTTCAATACTTGGAACTGCAAGCTACCATACTTCTCCAAAACTCACAAAAAAAAGAACACCAGTCGTCATTGGGAGATGCGACAAGAGGCTTAGGAATGGAAATCTCACTCGACATGTGCTGCATAAAATACACAGACAAAACAGAAAATCACGTTGGAGCTTATGTGAAGAAATGTAAGAGTCGATGGCGATCAGGTCAGTAATGATATAAAATTTGAGATGGTACAGAGGAGAGAGCTGCCGGCTTCGTAAACAACTGCTACAGAAATATCAGCCACATAACATCCATTCTCGAATACCTACTGCTGGAATTCCTCTAGTTGCGTCGTAGCAAAGCACAATTGCTTTTATTATGTACAAGACAACCAGCAACTTCGTGGATATTCGGTCATCGGACGTGTTAACTCTTATTCAAGGCGTACCAGATCTAACCATGCCAAGAAATCCAGACAAATTTGCTTGTTTACAGATTATTTAAAGTAAAGCTTTTTCTCATGTCAGTAAACTTTGGAATGTTATCCAAAAGGTTGCTGCTGAGGCCCGCCGGCTCGGAATCTTTTAAATAGGAGCTGGTCAAAGTCACTATCTAAATCCCTATTAATGCCTATAAATATTAGTTGTTAGTAATCTGGAGCTGTGCCAGTTGAGATATATTACATCTCTACGGTGCCGCCGAGGGCAGCTTGGTCTAGGATTGGAAAGATAAGTAATTGGCACATATGTTCATTCCTTCCAACTGTTATCTATATTTTTCACACGTACCTGTTCTCTCTTTCAACACACGCCGCCCATTACGTATGAATTGATGATTAATTTCAAAGGTGATTGATTTGAGCGAGGGAAATAAAGGTAACATCTGGCCTGGTGTCAATAACTGAGTTGTCGTTTCCTGGACCAGAGGACGCATCTGTTCGAGGGCGGAAGGTTGTACTATCTCAACATTATTCTCCTCTATTGCAATTATGTTACTGTGACTGACAGTTGCAAGCAAAAACCTTTAGGTTGGAAGGGGGAGGGGCCACAGCGTCCCCAACAAGACTTGTAATGGAGGGTGACTTTGGATGCATACTAAGGACGTCAATGTTATCTTTCTTCAACTTATTCTGTCTTTCATTCTCTTTTGATGCCTTCTGGACTGCTGTAGCCAAAACTTCCTCTGTCCACGTATTACAGACGATGCATGGCATAGACGATGTTCACTTAGCCCATACGATACAAGAATCATAGCTGCTTCCTTTTCTTTGAACTTTTTGCATTTCATATATTTCTTTGACATTTCTACTGAAACGAATCAAGAAGGGAAAACAAAGCATAAATTAGCAATTCAGCATGTTACTAACTCGCTAATACCAACCCCGTTACTAACGGAGAATGCGATAATAGTCAGTGTCGTGTAAGCTCATAAATGAGTTTAAAGATAGCGTGTTGTAATGAGGTGTTATGTGGACGAAGTCCATAAAGGTGACAAAGGCGACACATGGCGGTGTAAAGAGGAAGTAATGGGCAAGAGTTATTGCCCTTTGTGTATATGAGATAGACAGGAAGGAGAGGAAAAGACCATTTTCGTTTTTTAGTAGGGCTGGATTCTCGACGTAGCAGGCTTATATCACCAACGTTGTTGATCATTGGGGAACGTATTTGAAGAGAAACATGTAGAAATAAATGCAGATAGACTAAATTTACAGAAATGAAGTGCTCACCAATCCCACATCAAACTTTAATTTACTGTCACTTGAAAGCTTCTCATTAATATTTCCGTTGTTACAGATTATGGTTAAGTAGGTGAATAGTTTTATACCCAAGATGGTAACTCAAACGGACGTAGGATCGGGTCACATATATCAAAGAATCTTCCATCGTCTAACTCTCTGCCTGCTACATTGTGCAGACACTATTTCATTATGGAGAAAAATCTTCACCCTTATACACTTTGTTGGTAGCTTATATTTCTGAATATTCATTAGCAAACAGCATAAACGATCTGAAATTTGATTACTTTTGTCATAGACAAGACAACTTGAAATCGTGCAGTAAGGCAAGGCCTTTGCCTAGTAAGGTATCAAACTAGATCTACATGTCTTATTTTACGTATTTAGAACTGCGTTGAGAAAATTACATAAAATTTTGGGACATAATGGGACACAGATAACTTTAAAAGATATAATTCCGAGTTATAAATTGTTGGTTTATAGTGAGCCATTAATACTTGTCAAGAATTAATTTTGCCTGTAAATATATTATCTCAGTACTTAATGCCCGCATGATTATGTACTTGATAGAGCCGTTCCTATTGTATAATCTTCAAGAAAGCCTTTATTAATCGGATAGACGATACATTTACAATTACAGCTTAGTTGACAATAAACATGTTTGTTTTTTTTTTTTTGTTTTTTTTTAAAG
>JAECUM010093981.1:0-54068 GCA_016617855.1 Megalonaias nervosa | reverse complement strand
CACGACTGATAAAATCCTCACAGTCACAAGATAATATAGTTCTCTGCTTGACCTCAGGTCAAAATTAGCATTTTCTAAAAACAACCATTACCTAATGGAAAATAACCTTCTAGAATGATCTAATGAGCCTTGTTTATTTTTACAACACAATAGTCTATAAAAATACACTTATGTATCTCCAAAACCCTGACCCAAATCAACGTGTGTACCTGAAAAATAATTCTGATAAATAGCTTATACACATAGAGAATAATGAAGCTATTATTAGTTGTTTACGTAAATGAAATAAAAAAAAAAAATTTTTTAAAAGTCAATCAGGTCAAACAGAAATGAACTCAGTTTTGGACAAGTTCAAGTCCAGCAAACAATGTTACATTACATTAACATGGAATGAAATAAAAATATTTAAAGACAAACAATTAAATTAAATATACATAACATATCAATAAAACTATAATGTTTAAATCACATTAATATTCATGTATTTCACTATTTTCAATTGCAACGTTTACTCACACGGAAAAAAAAAAAACAAGAAAAAAAACAACAAAAAAAACCAAAGAACAACAATAACAACAAGAAATAACACGCAGTGATAAAAATATTAGATTCAATACCCTGTAGACCGATATCTTAAGTCCCATAATGCACATACCTATTGGACATGGCAGATTGAGTACCTTGTAAACCGAGATCTTTAGTCCCATAATGCACATGCATATCAGGGTGAACAATGTTTGCTTGAAATCCTGTCTCTAAAGAATATTTAAGGCACAATACAGTTTCGTCGTATTCTATGGAGGCATGTTCGTTAAGTAGAGGTTAAAAAATGTCCAGAAAATCAGTTCTTAAAGGTCAAGGTCAGTGTATGTTCAATCTTTATTAATGACCTCATTGTGCTGAAATTATTTTATTTGGATATGATATGGTGGGAATCATTAAACAATATCGTCAGTACACTGTTTTTAATGCGATACGTACGGTGAAGCAGAAACTTCGTTTAATTCCGGCACGCCGAAGATTGTTACAAAAAGGCATTCTGTTACTGCGATTTGTTATTGCTTTAACGGGGTCAGCATATTCCTGTAGAGTCCTGAATTGTTCCAATCAACGAACTGGAGACAGGCACAAATGTGTATGTATTTAAACAGAAATTATATATTTTACATCTGTAACTTTTTGTGTTTAAAGCGATACTTGATAACGTTTCAAACATTATCTTTAATGGTTTTTTTCTTATATAATTTCAGTAACTGTTGTAAGTGGGGGTTTGAGTATGGTGACTATAAATTCTACCAGAATATTAATCTTAATAAGAATATAAAAATTATTATATTAATCACTTTAAAGAAAAATGAATGAATAAAGCTATCAAACCGTTTTATGGCCTTCTAAATGAGTTTGGCTACCTCTTCAAAAATGTACCATTCTTGCGAGAAATGTTGATTTGTAAAAAGTTATTCTCTTTTAGTGAACTAGAATTTGTTTGTTGTTGTTTTTCGATTGTACATAAGACATGGTTGGTCAGGATAAACATTGTTTAATTGTGGAGGAAGAGAAAAGGATTGCTATTGATAATAATAATCATCATCATCATCACAATAATCACGCGGCGGGGAAGTAGGAAAAGAAGTTACAGAGATTGAAAGTTACCAGCATCTCTTTTAACTCCATTTGATGCCGTGTCTCTGAATTCTCTTCAAGGTCGATATATGTCTTTAGAGATCATGATTACAATGATGACGATGATAAATTTGAAATAATATAATTATTATATGTTCTTCTGCCTGGATTTTGGTAATAATATTTAAATCTTATTTTTATTATTTATTTGGAAATAAATACTGAATCTTAAATGAACCAATTTCGTTGTAAAACGCAGACATATTTTTGCTACCGATTACAGAAATATAAAACCCAGAGAAGGTGTGCATCGTGCTTAAACATGTACTATACATGGTAGCATAGTGCTGTTTCGGCGCATTAAGTCATTATAACTAGCACATGTTCATGCTAGAAATTATAAACACATCGCAGACCTTGCCGATATGTCGTCATTTACATGAAAATTGGACCCAAACGTCTGAACTGGCGCATTCCATCTGCCGAAATGTCTAGCCAGGTATTTTTTTCTGTCTCTTCTCATTCACTATCCTCTATCTGTTCTGCAAGTTTCTCAAAACGTGCAGATTCCGATACGTTACCGACCGAGTGTAAATCATACTTGGGATCTGTGCTGTGTGTAAACATTATATCTATTTCTGTTTTAAATTTATTTGTTATTATATATATATATATATATATATATATATATATATATATATATATATATAAGTTTCAACAAATTTAGATTGTTTTATTTGTTTCATGCAGAAAAAAACTATTGTAT
The DNA here is from genome assembly GCA_016617855.1 of Megalonaias nervosa. NCBI lineage: Eukaryota > Metazoa > Mollusca > Bivalvia > Unionida > Unionidae > Megalonaias > Megalonaias nervosa. Next base: position 51,679 of record JAECUM010093981.1, on the reverse strand, counting down.
CGGTTTCGAAGCTCATCCATTACGCAGTTTTGTAAATAAACTGACAAACTAAGATATCAGGACAACAAAACTGCTATTTTTATGCACGGAAATTGTTTTGTGTTTTTGGGTCGTGGGGGTGGTTGGTTTCAAAACTTGAGAGTTTGGGTGCGATGTTATTGTAAATATTCACAAGATAATCTTGCCCTTAGTGCTCTCATTGTGACACTAATAGACTTGCGTAAAAAGAACCCTCATTGTTTAACCCATGAATAATGTTTACAATTTAGAGTTGTAAGAATACGATCAAGGAGGTAGATATATTTCTAGGGTGACATGGTCATATTGCCGTCCGCATATCGCAATACAAATAATACAACGTCCATTTGAAATAAATACATTTATGCAGATGAAGTTATAACTTATTCTGACATAATAATAGAGTACACTATATGTATCGTGAGACGAATCGTATCGGGATTTCTCTATCGGTGATATGTGTAGTGTAGGGATTTCCGTATCGTGAAATGTATGGAGTCGCAACATTAGGTGTTCTATACAGCTGTATAGCAAAATCATCTTTGCTTTTTGGACTGAAAATTACACTACCGCCTCCATCCACGACTTAGAGAAAAACTCCGAAAACAACAACAAACGACAGACTGAATATACGTTTTTATCGATATTTCCTATCCAACTGCATATCCAGCAGTGTGTACGAGAACCAGTTTGAACGACGTGGTTGTATTATAAAGCCACCTGGGGAAATATTCCCTTTCCGCATCATTAGAACAGAAGAATATCAATAACTGATCCATACAGCGCGCTCGAAGGCAAATACTAGATGAATCTCATGCATGCATACAATGATCTGAACAGCTATACACTCCGACATAAAATTTATATATTTCAAACTAAGAGCTATTTATTTACAAACTCTGAAATCTGATCGTTTTTCTTTCATTTACATTTTCGCATTTTATAAACCACACGGAAGGATTCAGATAGGATCACTGACCTTTTAGTGACCAAAGGTCACTTTCCAATGTTTAAATATAAAATTATGCAATCCAAGTTTTTCGTGTCTATTTATAGAATTCAGAAAGGGTGATGTTGATTCATTGACTTAGGTGTCGAATAGCACACCCATGCATCCAGGTGTTGTGTTAGTACAGGAGTCGAATAGCACACCAATGCATCCAGATGTTGTGTTAGTACTGGAGTCAACTGAGTTATTAATACACGAAAATCTTAAATCGGAAATCATCGTTACATTATTCACTATGTCAGAAAAAGGAGAGAAAGGCAGATACTTGATATGTCCGAATGAAAGAAGTTTACATCTGTTTAGATTAGTCCGATATTGCCAATACGTGAGTGGATATTTGTTATGAGAAACTTGGGGATTAGTTGTACTCATACTGACAAAAAATGTAGGTATGTCTTAAATTCTTGAAGCTGATTTATCGAAACTGATAATATTACGAAAGGGAAGAATAAGAACACATGCATTAAGGGCCACATGAATAATTCCACACATGTATATTCAGTTCACGGAGAACAAGATTTCCTGCTTTATCATACTAAATAAATATCAAAAATGGTTTTCTTTTATTCATATTCTGTATAAATTATTGACTAGTTTTCTAATAAATATAAACTGTTTACGTCTACCTCAGTTTAATAATAGATATCCCATACCTACGTATGTAGATGTTATCTTTGTTCCATTTCTGGAGGGAAAAATAATTACACGCGACAGCTGTTAATAATTGACAGCATTGTGGAATTATTTGCCACCGTACTTGTATGCGTGTATGTAAAGATGTGCACATAAATTATTTGCATCTGCATTTTTAATATGTTCTGCCCAAAATGTATCACTTAACAGCTGCAGAGAATGACCTATAGGATATATTTTTTTAAAATCAATCCTAGTTGAGCTTTCAAGAGTTAGTATAGATTTCAAGGGTAGATCAGGAGACATATATCCTCCCTCCACTAAAATGAGTGCGAAACAACCAGAGCATTTTTTTTATTAAGTTTTCTTTACAGTTAGATGGTTCAAGTTGTGCTTTAGATACTGTAGACTCCTGGTCTATTACGAACTGCCACACGCGCATACGTAGCGGAAAAGATACATTTCCATAAAATGCCTGACATCTAAATACGACAACTCCTGTAAATTCTAGACATTCCAAGAGCATATTATGCATGGTATTGATCAGTCTATTATCTTCATCACGCACTTTAGGAAAACATCAGCAAATTGTTGTTACACGTTTGTTTTCACAAGCCAATATACAAAAACTTGCGTACTGGCATTTACTTTTGTAAATGACAGCTCCGTGCTTGTGAAATACTCAAAGCCTGATCAATATTAAACGCGCTCGTGCGGTTTGTTGGTCCTGCCAACTGACAATCTGCATTATGATAGTTTACTTGGTTTAATTTCCAGGTACTCATTTGTAAGGAATAATCAAATCGAACACGTATTGTTCCAACTTTGCATATATTCCATTGCATGTTCGATTTAAAAATTGTTTGCGACTGTAAAAGTAGTCAATGAAATTGTGTTGAATCGACATTTTGATCAAGATTCGCGTTTTCTGTCACAAAAAATCGTCCAATCGTCTTGTATATAAAACACCCACATTTGTCTTTCTTTCTTTCTGTGTGTCCTACTTGCCAGACAAGAGGTCTCGAGTTTGAAACTCGCCGAGGCATCCCAAAATTTTAAATACTTTTTTAAAAATTATTATGTTCAACTTTCTTTTAAACTAGCTCATCCCAGTATTTCGTTTACTTTCTTTTTATACCAGTCTTAGGACGAGCAATTAACCTAGCCACATATTAGAAAAGCCATTAGACTTTTGACAAATATTTGCAGGCTATTTGCTGCAAGTTGATCAAATGCGGTCGTGGTATGAAATGAAAATTAAACCCCTATACGATCAAATGTCTTCAGTTTCAAAGCAAATCAAATGCAACAACTGTTACAGCACTTGAATAACAATGAACATAAAACAGATATCATAGATGGTAAAGCAATCAAACACAGTCTACGTTTGAGAAATTAAACTCTACTGGATCAATTACTTTTGTAAATCTATGTGATAATCTGTGCAAAGAGACAAAAAGAGTTGAATATATATATATATATATATATATATATATATATATATATATATATATATATATATATATAGAGAGAGAGAGAGAGAGAGAGAGAGAGAGAGAGAGAGAGAGTTTAATTTGACAAGCAGTTCCAGTTCTAATATTTCTAATATTCAACATTCCATCATCTGCTTATAGCCGTCAACGATGAACTTTTAGTGACTGAGAAAACCAAGAGTAACTGTTAAGCTTTCATTTCTAATCGATGAAATTCAATCAAATAACGATGAACTTTACATATTTTTTTTTTTATCTGTGGTGCCGGAACCAAAAGCGGAATACTACCCATCTTCTTGAGTTTTGGTGGGGCTAGACAATTCTGCATTTGGTGGTAAGCCTAGTGACTAACGCTGAGTCTAGTAATACGACCTAGTATTAATCCAGTAAGTTACACACCCGTTTCTATCCTTTCTGTCAATACAAAATACTGTCAATACAAAATAACTGAGAAACCTATCCATTTTTTGGCTACCAACTTATGTTAAGTCCTTGTCACTCTGCATTAGGGTTCAGACAAAGTCACTCTTGTCAGATTACCTTGAGTGAAATAAAAGACGAATGAATCTCTGCAATTAATGCATGCAGGTAAACTTATAGACTTAAAAAGGCCTTCGAGATTATTGATCATGAAATTCTTATGAAGAATTCTGCAGCTTCTAAATTTTCAGCTCTTACATTCTTGGTTCAAGCCTTATCTAACAAGCAGGAATTAAAGTGTCAGTATTGGAAACCAGTCGTCATCATTAGAACTAGCAAAATATGGTGTCCCACAAGGCTTCAATTTAGGGACTATTCAGTTGATAACCTTTTATTGACGCAATATATTTCTTGTCTATAATACTCTAATTCCAATCCAACTTTTGGACAATTCTCTATCCTTTTATAAATTATCATTTTAAGTCATATATTCTATTTGTTCACAAGTGTAAATAAAGTTCATCTCAATCCATAAAGTCTGTCTGTTACTAAGGAAACGGGTTGCACTCCTTAAAAATCTTTTTAATCACTTTTCTGAAAATGTTCTTAAAACAATATTTCGACACCTATATCGCACTAGTCATAGATTATAGATGTACAATTAGGGGCAAGAACAATATCGCTTAAACTATTGGGATTACTCAGTTGCAAAAATGTGCTGACGGAATAATTCTTATACCAGCTGCTTCAAAATTTTCTAGATTAAACTGGTCACTATTTTGCATACGCGTTGTATTTCAACAAAAATGAAAACGGATTGCTTTATGTAATGGCGGTCATTGGCTTAGTACTTAGATATATGTCGTATGACCAAACCGCTAATACGTGATTAAAATATTGGTTAATTTTCAAACCAATATCTTATTTATTCCACGAACTCACTCTGCCTACTTTGATAAATCACTATATCGGGTTCAAGATTACGGAATACTATTCTGGCTGAAATCAGAAGTTCACTTCCGTGTATCAGGATTACCTTTAGGTTAGACCCTAATTATATCCCGACTAATTACGATTGCCTTCTTGCTCGCCTCAAATGACATATAGACTTATAATACTCTTATCAACATTTTATACAAGAAAGAGTCGGAATTTTACCGTCATTTCCTAGAAATAGGTGTGTGTGTGTGTGTGTGTGTGTGTGTGTGTGTGTGTGTGTGTGTGATATGGATTTTTAACTTAGCTTTTAAAGTGTAGTTTGGCAGATTATGGTGATGTCTAGCATTAGGGCATGATGTCCCACCCAGTCACATTATCCTGACACCTGACCAACCAGTCCTAACACTATCCTCTTAATGCTGAGCACCTAGCGAGGGAGTTGTTAGTAACATTTTTATAAAGTCTTTGGTATGACCTGGCCGGGGTTCAAACCCGTGACCTCCCGCATCCACGCCGGACTCTCTAACCACTTAGGCCACCGGAGCGGTCTTCCTGGAAGCAGGAAAACTATACTGATGTTTTGTGTTTCCGTATCACCATATTCTCCAATGAGGGTGTAGTAATTTTTCGAGGTTTCCTGGTTATAACTGAACAAACATGAACAACTATGTTGTATTCTGACTAGGCATGCAAAATAAAATGAGTAACAATCTCTGTATCAGATCTTATCATTAAATTCCAACAATTTGTCTGATCCAGTTGTAGATAGCTGTCATAAATAATGCTGCCATTCCGATGCCAAATCCCCTTCTAATCTCTCACAATTTCCTATCAAAAACAGTTCATTCTGTAAATTTGCATAAAGACTTCAAACTTTCGGTCCATCCGCTGGAAATGGAGTTGGTTTAGGGGAGATGTAGAAGGGACTGACTCTGGATATGGAGCTTTGGGTAGGGGATATTTAGAAGGGACAGAAGTTACAAATAATTGATATTATGGTCATAACCGGAAGATCTGCATAGTGTTAAATCATGCTGCTCTCGAAATTTTGTGTGTGCAGATTTTGCACATTTGATGTTGCAGTTAACTAGCCGCACCCTGTGCATACAACTATTCTCACAGATTTCATTTGATCGTAGTGAAATCTGGAAAATGTTATGTTCATCGTTTCAAGCTTCGCATTTCAATAAATACTGATCTTTTGCTTTTTTCAGTGTGATTGTTCTTTTTGGCTTCTAGCCCCAAAGTTTTAAATGGATCTCTGTTGAACTGCAAACATGTTATGGTAGTCATTCGATGATGGGTATGTCGGCAAATTACGGTCCTAGAGCGTTTTTGTTATTGCCTCCATTGTCATGCAACTGAATGCAATATAGGGCATTTCCATCATAGGGTATGTATACGATGCTGTAAAGGCGGGGTAGATTTACGTGAGCGAATTGCACAGCATTCTAGTTGTTGCATCATAATCTAAGACTAAGCAAGACTGACGTCATCGGAAAACCGGTGGAGCCTCCTTTACTGATTGCTTCCTTTTCATGTTGGTACTCATGTTAATGGAAGAGCAGATAACGCATCAAAAGCTGTCTCTCAGTCACGCTTTTCTGGATTGAAGGTTCCATTTAGCCACTTTAGGTATTATATTATTGAGAACGTTTTATCTGCTTGACAAAATATTCTAATCAAACACTATAAAGAAGCTTCGTGACATGAAAATCCACTTTTGAAGCGTGGCATACTGCAAAGTCGGGGAAATGAGCTTCTATTGTGTCGTCTGCGCATTGAACACAAACCTGTCCCATGCTTATCCTGAAGGGTCAACATCGACCAGAATGTTTGCCTTGCGAATGCTCACTCACATCAGAACACATCCATTTAGTGAGACAGATATTTCATTTTTGTTTTGTTTGATATAAAATACATGAAGAAGAGTTTTAATGATGAGCCTCCAGAGAAAATCCTGGAGTTCATAAAGAATAAAAGTATATACAAAGTATTGACCCTTTTACGGATTTGACCCTTTATGATTCATGTCTTTCATATATGCCTTCTCTTAGCTCTGCTTGGTAAAGACAAAAGACCTTATCTCACCCGTTGTCCATCCTTCTCCCGTCTAGTTTCCGGCTGGTAGCACAAGTTTGTTCATAAACTACTTAGAGGAAAGTTATAAAATAATCATAGATTGAAGCCTCGTTGGTTCTGAATGGAAAAGAGGCAAGTTATAAAATAATCATAGATTGAAGCCTCGTTGGTTCTGAATGGAAAAGAGGCAAGTTATAAAATAATCATAGATTGAAGCCTCGTTGGTTCTGAATGGAAAAGAGGCAAGTTATAAAATAATCATAGATTGAAGCCTCGTTGGTTCTGAATGGAAAAGAGGCAAGTTATAAAATAATCATAGATTGAAGCCTCGTTGGTTCTGAATGGAAATCGTTCCTCTCTAGTATAGTCGCCGCGACTGCCATCTTGAAAATCTTGTTACCACAACTCATCAGGAATGGCTGGTAATATCATTATGACCTATTAATTTTTTTTTTGTTAAGAATCTTCACAAAAGACATTAAGCTGATCTCAATGAAAATAGAGCCGATGTAACCGCTACCGTGGCCGCCATATTGAAAATCCGTAAGGGATAGTCGCATTAACATCAGGTTTTCACTACAAAAATTCTTATGTTACGCGATCGTCATATCGATATGGGGTTTACACTAAAAGACTTCTTGTGATATCTAGAAGGTCAAGTCATGAATTATGCCAATCGGACGTTCAAAATTGCTGTCATGGTGGTCATCTTTAAATTCTTGTCATTGCTACTCCTAATGAACTTTACTGAAATTTTTAATATAGTGAATGTTTTATATATATACAGCTGAATTTTGACCAGACTTTTGTATTTAATTGTTTCTCAGTCAGAACCTTGATAGCTGATATCCCACACTCTGACATTTCAAAGTTAAAGATCTTGACTCACGCGTTTATCTGTAATTGACTACAATTAGGACAACACAGACACGTATAACTGGATATTTATCAAGCAGTGTGTGGCTTCGGGTTGGTAATTCACGGCACAGCAATACAATAAGGTTATTTCGTGCCGATGGCGAGTAAAGTGCATTACCGAAGAGTACTGCATTGCAGCTGACTCGAGGTGATTCGGAAATAGGCTTCAACCCGCGCACTTTCACACTCTTTATGACATGCGGGAGAACTAATCAAGCCTATTCTACGTCACCGAGTCCGTATAGGAACTCTGTTTCGGCGATATACGTCAAGAGTACATTGAATGATGTCCTGATTTGACCCAACATAGTATTTGGGTATATCTTGACAATATCTGAAATGAGTTCAATGATCTTGTTTCCGAGATAGTTGTATACAGTTTCTTGGTCATAACAAATAACTTTGTTCAGCACTTAGCTTGTAATCATGCTAACGCAAGCATATTAGAAAATATTTTCTTTATAAAATTTGTTATTCTAAGGTGGCTTCAATACCCAGCAGTTATAAAGAATACAAGTATAGAAGAAACTGATTCTTTTTGGATTTTTAGAAATCTTTTCGGCCAGTAGAGCGTTAGTCCCTTTGATGGACTCTTTCTTAGAAACCTTTTCGGCCAGTAAAGCGTTAATCCCTTCGATGGACTCTTTCTTCAAAATCTTTTCATCATGTACTTCATTTTATTTTATATTTAAGCACTTATTTTACTTTCATTTGAAAGGGTTTATCTTACAACTTTCAGCAATTTTTCACTATCACCATTTAAGTGTATAATTTTGACTCATGGCTGTATTTCCAAACGTTTTCTGCTGTGTTGTTACATACATACATACATACATACATACATACATATATACATACATACATACATACATACATACATTCATGCATGCATGCATGCATGCATGCATACATACATACATACATACATACATATGTTACGACCATGTAGTTAAATTACATGTGTGTTAAAATTTGAATTCTTTCTAATTCTTTATATTTCATTTTTATTTCATTTTTATATCATTAAATACTATTATTATTATGATGATGATTATGTTCGCAGGGTCTGATATTTTGTTAGAAACATCGTGTTTATTTAGAACGTAAATGTGACTCGCGTAAGCACGATTTTTGTATGACTTTTGTCATATTAAGTAAACAGTCGGAAATAGCTATGTAAATGATTGGTTGTGACCACGGTCATTTCTAATAATACTTGTTGACATTCTATACTGCGGTGGCGAGATTTCGAAATCGCATGATTTCTTCGTGCTTGTACATGAAATGACGTATTAGTTTGCTTTAAAATACTCAGGTACCTGCGAACTAGTCTAGAGTCATATTTTAACATCTTAGAGAGTCACATCATAACATCTTATAGAGTTTCTAAATACCTTAAGAAGAAGGTATTCTTTTGTGCTGGAAAGAGTTGTTCGTTCGTAGGTATGTAGAACAACATGTGTTTTGTCATCGATGATAGCTGTACTTCGTCTACCTGTTAAATAATAATTATTTTCCCTGGAGAACCACACGACTGGCTTTGGACAAAGACATTTGTTGAAATTAATTCTAAATTGGAACAGAACAGTACAAATTGTGATTCACAGTGAAAATTCTGGACACTTGTGTAAAACCTTCGTCTGACGTCATCATCCGCCATCTTGGAACGGAAATGAGATTCAGACTTCAATTTAGAACTGTTTATTCACAGGACTTATGTGTTTTTCACAATTTTGGGACAAATTTTTGGATCTTCTTCGTAAATCGTAAGTCTTGTTTCATATTTTTACCTTTTCACCGTGTTTTGTAGGGAAATAAATTATTTTTGTTAAAATTTACAAAGCTTGTTGTCTTCGCTCTTTTCTTTATGTTACTTGAAACAAGCCGATACGTAACACATATATACATACATACATACATACATACATACATACATACATACATACATACATACATACATACACACATACGTGCATGCATGCATGTCTCAAGTTCTCTTGAAAATAAACAGTGTATCATTGATAATGAAAAACCAGCTGTCTTTTATACTGATTCGACTTCATCAGATTTAGGTGAACTGTTATGCATGAACATCCACTTATGTCTCCAAAAATTTAAATAAAATAATACGTGTACATGCCATTTTCAAATAATTTTGTGAAACTCGCTAAATACTTTCGATGATTTTCCCTGGAAGACTCGCAAAAGCTTAGAAAAGTATTAATCTCGTCTCATAAATATCATACTAAATAATTACATTAATGCTAGAACTCTAGGCAATAAATTTATACTAAATAATTACATTAATGCTAGGCAATAAATCTATACTAAATAATTACATTTAATGCTAGGCAATAAATTCATACTAAATAATTACATTTATGCTAGGCAATAAATTTATACTAAATAATTTCATTAATGGTAGGCAATAAATTCATACTATATAATTACATTAATGGTAGGCAATAAATATTATACTAAATAATTACATTAATGCTAGGCAATAAATTTATACTAAATAATTACATTAATACCAGGAAAAGGCTTTTTTCTTTCTCTTTCTTTTTTGTTTGTGCTTAGAGTTTACATACTAAATTGTTCCGTCTCTTTGATTATGTCCACTCCCAAGGTGGTTCATTATTAGTAACAAACTCTTTTACCCACTAATAATGCCAACAGATGTGCAAAACTAATTGCATCTTTTGGAAATTATGTTCCATCCTTCATTACCGAAAAGAAATCAGTCATTTGGTACAGAGAGACTAGTCAGACACAAGAACCTTTGTGCCAATCAAACGTGAAGTAGATGATGAAGATTAGTTAATGCATGTTGCTTGTTTCGTACTTCATAAAATGTGTAATGTGATTTTGATCTTCTGTTTAATACTGTGTACTGTGAGTACACTTCTGTATCTAAATCATTATTATATAGCCCATTCTTAATTTGTATTGTTACAACTCTGTGTTTAAACCATGTAACAGAAAGAAGCGAAACAAAGTTTAGTAAAATTAACAAATAATTTTTTTCAATGTGAAAATTAAAGAGGCACTTCCAGTATTGTGAATTAAACCCCAAATAATCCTGAATGTCCTATCACAAGTCCAAACGTTTAGAATGATCCGAATGAATTCCCAAATTCTTGAATGTCCTGATGTATCAATAGTCTTTAATGTCATGATGTATCAATAGTCTTGAATGTGTTCACATTAATCTCAGAGTAATGTGTTTGTCCAAAATGTTAATGAGCACGATGCAATTCCAATTAATAATTTAAATAAATAATTCTCCTAAAATTACATCGGACACAACTGTATATGTTTCCACAGATGATCTTCTTTACCAAATCCCTATGTATACATATTTTACGTGACCTACGACATACTAGTATATTCTGAAAAATAAATGGAAAATCCCACTAACCCGTAAAGCAACGTTAGGCCTTGAACTCAAATTTTAGTAAGCATCTTGTTTACCACTTACAGTCATGACTAAAGTCAGGTATGCAAAAACGCTATCCACAAGTCTTTATCACGGACAAAAGCGAAGCAAACGATATGAATTAATATACATAACAGTATGTACTTTTCTGCTTGTAATTTTAGATCAGAACTTAATTTTGTTCCATGTTACATTTAGTAACGTAAATGGGTCAAGATAAATTTTGATTGTCAAGTACTAGATTGTTAAAATGAATTGTTTTTTTATAGTCGGTTACAGCAAATTTAGAATCCACTGTAAATAACGCGTAAATGAGAATATTAATATCACATAATGCGATTAAAACATTGATTGAGATCACAGGAATATCACACAATGCGATTAAATCACATAATGCGATTAAAATAGTGATTGAGATCTTATGAATGTCACAAAATGTAGTTAAAACAGTGACTGAAATCACACGAATATCACAAAATGTAGTTAAAACAGTGACTGAGATCATATGAATGTCACAAAATGTAGTTAAAACAGTGACTGAGATCACACGAATATCACAAAATGTTAGTTAAAACAGTGACTGAGATCACACGAATATCACAAAATGTAATGTCACAAAATGTAGTTAAAAAAGTGACTGAGATCACACGAATATCACAAAATGCGATTAAAACAGTGATTGGGATCACACGAATATCACAAAATGTAATTAAAACAGTGATTCAAAAAAGACGACATCTGTCAGGAATAAATATCTATATGATTTGTAAGTATAACGTCAGCTATGTTGGCAGAGAACTTTCCCTTTCGAAATAGGGAAATATGAAAATATACATCTCTTTCGTTTCACACATTTGTTTCAAAATAGAAAACTAATCATTATTACCGTTCAATGCATGCAAGTATTATAAGTGACCATTTTTTTGTCAGGAATACAGTTACATGTTGAAATATTAACTATTTTTCTACATTTTTCTAAGCGTTGTACGTAAATGGTAAATGGTTTTATGAGAGAGAGAGAGAGAGAGAGAGAGAGAGAGAGAGAGAGCATCGTGTCTGTGACGAGCAATAATGTATAGATCATTTTCTTAATTTTAGCCATTATTTGGTTATTTACGCATGTTTATTTTTGCAAAACTGTTTTTGTGGTATTGATTTCTGTAAGAAATAACAAACGATATAATTTTGACAGTTACTGCAAACGATAATACAAATCGTGTTCCGTTTTTGTATCCAGTACTGGTTTGATCTTATACAAACTTTAACAAAAGGGTTTTGTTCGTCGTTTTTGTTTTACATTACCGCTAATGTAGAACATCATCTCAAAGTGATGTCGGTTTAATATAAAAAGTAAACTTGAAACTGTACTCTAGGCACAGGAATAATAGTTTTTACTCTGATTCTGTGTACAATATTTTATTATATGTACATAGATTGCTTCTGGACTGTTACAATAAAATTGTCCAAAATAAAAATAAAAACAAAAAAATAAAAGAAAATAATTGACCTCGTGAATTCAGTCTCACTTCAAATTTTTAACAAACATCAACTGTCCCTATCATTTCTGTGTTAACTGTCCCTTTTAATTTGTTTCTAAGAGTATGAAATCATATTCTTAGCTAACCAACATTACTTACAAATGAGACCTTTTCACATTTTACAAATTATTTTGTCTCTTTTTATTGACGCACAATGCATTAAAATATATATGTAATAAAACTATGCATAAGATGGTTTCCAATATCTTAATACGTTCACGCCGCATGCTCGGGCTCAAAGTACGGAAATACGGCTATCTAGTAAACTTATAATGGATAAACTGAAATTTATAGAGCTTCTATGGTCTCCTTGTCTTTTGTTCCTGAATTTCTGTATCAATTGAGGTGTAAATAAGTATTATACAAAAATTTGAAGTTTTGGCCTTGCGTTCCTTGGTCATAAAGTCTGGAGAATAAAGAGGCCTGGTATACATTTAAAGTAGATTGGATAAGTCCTAATCGCTATCTTATACAGGTGAAATTTAGAGAGTTTTCAGATTACGAAACACAAAATAAGAAGTTTGTGATTGCAAGAATTTAAAAAGATCATGCAAAAACCTACGACTAGTTACACACATACATATGCTAACATGTACTTGTACACATATATTTTAAACTTTCTCTTTATATTCTTGTTTCTACTTTCATGAGTTTAAGTTAACTGCTGCAGTAGTAATTAGTCCTGAACATGAATTAGTGTGTAGTAGATGCAAGAACGGGCATAAATAGATGATCTAACATGAATTAGTGTGTAGTAGAGCCAAGAACCGGCATAAATAGATGATCTAACATGAATTAGTGTGTAGTAGAGCCACGAACCGGCATAAATAGATGATCTAACATGAATTAGTGTGTAGCAGAGCCAAGAACCGGCATAAATAGATGATCTAACATGAATTAGTGTGTAGTAGAGCCAAGAACCGGCATAAATAGATGATCTAACATGAATTAGTGGGTAGTAGAGCCAAGAACCGGCATAAATAGATGATCTAACATGAATTAGTGTGTAGCAGAGCCAAGAACCGGCATAAATAGATGATCTAACATGAATTAGTGTGTAGCAGAGCCAAGAACCGGCATAAATAGATGATCTAACATGAATTAGTGTGTAGCAGAGCCAAGAACCGGCATAAATAGATGATCTAACATGAATTTGTGTGTAGCAGAGCCAAGAACATCTAACATGAATTAGTGTGTAGTAGAGCCAAGAACCGGCATAAATAGATGATCTAACATGAATTAGTGTGTAATAGAGCCAAGAACCGGCATAAATAGATGATCTGACTACATACAATAATAGCGGACTAGGTAGGATCTAGCGGTTTTGTTTAAATGTTCTCTGTCCATGAATAATCCAACGATCCTAAGATGAACCGTCGAGAACACACGTGTTAGATATGTATGTAGTGTATTTGCGTGTGTATTTCAGAGAAATGCAGGCCCGTAACTGTCGAAGTATTGTGACTTGTACGTGGCACATGAGATATTTTCATAACCTGAATGCTTTCTACATGAAGCATGCTTCCAAGATCATGATTTTGTGATCTCTATCAAAGTCTTACATTTGTCTGTAATTTTCATTTTTCTTTAAAAGCATTAAAAATATGTGAAGTACATATACATGTAAACTGAATTGTATTTTTTATTTATATTTTTTTCTTTCTGTAAACTCCAAAGTAAAAAAAGCGAACGAAAGTATACTCTTTGCTTCGGCGATCACGTGGTTGCCTATTGCCTATTATCTATAAAAAAAAAACAAGACATTTTTACTTGAACCTCTTTTTTCCGTTATGGTTCAATTACAAAAACATTTTATCTCTAAGCAAATTTGGAACGTACTGTGAACGCAGGACACTGACAATATCATCTTGTAATGGATCTCCATAGATGCGCCAGATCCACTGTGTAATGGCGCTGAGCAAATCCTGACGTCACGACCACTCTTACAAAATCTGCTCCAAGTTGTTAGAAAAAAAAAAATCTTTGCCTTTCACTGCGATTAAGTTACAAAAATAAGATAAATGGACTATTTTCAGTGAGATAACAACGTCTTGATGTTTGATAGTTTTGATTCAAAGGCGTTATTTTAACTTAAATAATCCGACACTCTTAGAAGTCATTAGAAGTCAATCTGTCTGGAACTTTTGTCTTTGAAAATATTAAAAATAACCTATTAGTGAAAATACTACAAATAACCTATTAGTTCTTGTACACAATTTAATTTAGCAGAATTTTACCGTAACCGAGATACGGCATACATAAGAATTTTCTCCATCATTTTAAAGGATAACTTGCCAGTTAGGACAGATTTTACAATGTTTGAGGCCTGTATTATAGGTATCTGACGTAATTTTATCCAAGTTGTCTTTGTTATATGACCTTTCCCCAGAAAATTGTCTGCCACGTACCGAGGACCAGGTACATGTCATCTTTACCTCAGTTGGTTGCTTTTTAGGGTAATTGGTGTTTACTCCACACTTTGTACAGTAAAAGACATTGGAAATAATATCCAATGTATAGCATACAAATTATTCAAATTTTACCCGGAATGTAATTTTTTGTTTAATTTTAAACAGAAAAAGAGCAATTAAATCTTTACAATTTTAGCTCACCTCTACGAAATAGAAGAGAGGTGATCTAATGTAATACCGCCAACGTCAGCGGCGGCGGCAGAGATGTCGGTGTCGGAGCCTACACCGATAAAAGCATAAACATGCAATGCATTTCATACATACTTTCTGATCCTGACCCTCCCCCCCCCCCTGCAAAAAATCCTGCGGGCGCCCATGATCTGGCACTTTAAGTTGAATTATGTTGTGTCCAGTTTGGGCAGAATTTTATTTTCTTCAAGTTATTGAGTTCAAGTGATTATTTTCTCTGGAAATACAAAAGTGTTCTGACAAAATTCTTGGATAAAGACATTCACTGGAATTTATACTGAATTCAAACCTGGAATAATATTTACGTGATTCAACAAGAGACTGCTGACACATCAGTACGACGCAGGCTATAACAGACACGTCATCGCCTTCAATTTTAAATCTCTTTGGGACTTGAACTGAATTTTATCAGGACTTTTTATTACTAGGACTTGTGGCGTTAATTCTTGAATTATTTTTGGATTTAATTCGCAAAACCGTATGTTCTTTTTTTTCTCATTTTTCACTTTGTATTCTAGGAAAATAAATTGTTTGATAAATTATACAAAGCTTGTTGTCTTCACTCTTTTCTGTTACTTATTTTAAGAGCATAGACTCGAAACAATATACCTAATGCAAGAGAAATTCTTTTGCCTTGATTAGCAGAAATGAAATAATTGATCTCTTTACAGAATAATAGATGCTTGTAAAACTGTATCAATGACGTAATTATCTTAAAATATAAAGACGTCATCCGTTTCTTTCAAAACATTTTGTGCCTGAAGAAGCATACAGTAAATGCGAAACTTCATGCACAGAATTATCGGCGTTTGTGTTGGGTTTTTTCCCAACCAAGAATGATTCTGTGTAAATCTTTGACGATAACGCAATCTGTATTCACTCTTCCTTCTTCTTCACATTTTGAAAGCTGAATGAATATATTCTCTTAGGGTGAGAAGCTCGTACTATGTAAGTTCAGAGTGTGTAAAAGTGTCCAATCAAATGTTTGAATCATGGTTAACCAACCAAATTTTGATGAGAAACAACCAGAAGAATCTCAGCGATGACGACGTCATTCGGTGCCGCTTCATTCGCTAAGTGAAGTGTTACTGCAAGCGGATGCCAGCGGTTTTGAAGATTACCAAGAGAATCAAGATCCACAAAAGTGAAAGTTGTCCAGTAACTGCCGAAGATTTTTTTCCACATTCGAGAGACCCAAAAGTTACTTCCAGAAACTTAAGAACTGCCGCGGACACGTACACAGTGAAATGTACAGTCTGAAGTACCACCATATAAAGCAGCAGGTTTCATCACAGAGTTGTGAAATTTGTTGTTAGAAATATTGAAACGACATTCCTGTATTCAAAAACTTCTTTTTGCTTTGACTCTTCGCTATACCATGAAAGTATATCTTCAAGTTGTTCGTGGAGCTTTCGTGTTTGAGGACCAGATTTCCCAGATGGAAAATACATTTATGTATATCATAATCAAGAGCATTTTCAACATGTTCGTAAAAATAGAATAAGAATCTAGCGGCTATCCTTATTGGAGTCAGACTCCAGAAAAAAAAACCACGCAAAGATACTGAACCCAAGAACGCATCACTCTGGAACACGTGGAAAAGAACGAAGGAAGACGATCGTTTGCCAAAGTCAAGTTGAATTCTTTTTGGGGAAAATTGACAAAACGTTTGATATTACCCAAGAGGGAATATTCGGCAGATCCAAGTCGCCATTTTCAATTGGTGGACGACAAAGGAAATTTTATCATGCACGTCTAAATTCTCTGTAAAGATTTGATCACGGAAAATTACGAAGTGATAGGATCCCCGACGAGTTTGCCATCATTGGAACGTGTAAGTCAATACCAGTGAAACATTGTGTGATGCCTTGGAACTTTTAGGAGGCCAAGAATTCCACGGAGACTATTAGAACACCGGAGCGTGTACGCAGATTTAATGTGACACAAATAGATGGTGTACACTAACTTGTTGATATGTAGCTACAGTCGTTTAAATTTGTGCCTTATTGATGTAAGGAGTCATTTATACTTTGTGTTTTCGCGTTTTAATTCTTGTACACTGAAATGTAAATAGATATTTTTGTAGATATGTTACACTTTTTGAATAGCATTGAACGTCTATAAAATGTCTTGTGTCGTTGATAGTAATCTCGGAATTCTCAATACCATTGTTATGTCTGCAACCTCCTCCGCTCGCAAAGTGACTGACGAAAAGTTAGATCGGCAAATTTGGCAGACATCGTATCTTCGCCATCTGTTTGACATACTAATTGCTGGACGGAGTGGTTCAGGCAAAACTGAATTTGTCAAACTTTTGAATGATCATATATCACAACTGTTTGATCGTCGACCACAAAGTATAGTGTGGTGATACAAAGAGTGTCAATCGGTTTACACATTAGTCAAAAAATTCAAGAAGAATCCATTTCATTTGTAGAAGGCGTTCATCTCAAAGACGATGGGACTGTGTGTGACATTAGTTTACCTCCGTGTCAAATTTATCCACTCTTCATACTTACCAAGAAATGTGTATAGCTTGTTGGTTACACCAACCAACAAATTTACGATTGGAAAGATGTACGTGACTGGAGTCTTGACTTTCGATGCTTGGATACAAGAGACGAGGCATAATACCAAAGGCGTTGTGTGTAATTAATCACCGAAATGAAGCTAGTTAGAGTCTGCGAAAGACAAATCAGAAGTAAAAATGAAAATAAAAACAATTTTAGCAACAGTTGTAGAAGAACACGAACCCACCAACATCGAATAAGAAATATTACAAGTGCAGTGTTTATTTGCTTAAAAGTCCAAGAGATAAATTTCAAGCACAAGTGTAAGCCAAGCAGTTAGGATTATATTGGCTCAATTTTGCGTGTGACGATGCCGCTCAAACAGTTCATTGATACAGTACCTAGCACTGTCGATGATTTGAGATTTCGTGACAGGTTGTTTTAAAACTGGTGTGAAAAAGGAGGTCCTGTTATTTACATTTCACTTTTAGCGTCTATATGAACAAAAACTATACAA
Source organism: Megalonaias nervosa (assembly GCA_016617855.1). NCBI lineage: Eukaryota > Metazoa > Mollusca > Bivalvia > Unionida > Unionidae > Megalonaias > Megalonaias nervosa. The sequence goes on along the minus strand of JAECUM010093981.1, from coordinate 33,503 downwards.
AGATCCTTCCTTCTTTTCGTTCATACAGTTTTCAATACCATCCTTCTGACGAACTGATTCGTGCTCTGTATGCTATCAGTTACCAAACAAAATGCATAAGTACGGTCCCATTAGTTAGAAGCGAATATCAAAAGTGTTTCGATGGTTTGCTCTGACAGCACGTCAATTGCTTCAAGGTATCAGTCACATACCACATCAAGAAAAACGTTTTATTTAAAAAAAAAAGAAAAAAAGAAAGAAAAATATAAAGCAGCGATGTCACAAATGACAGACCAAGAACCGACGCGCAAACAAACAAAAAATGAACAAATCATTTTGAAATCTAGTAGAACTGGCACTTTAAGAGGCGCCATTATTTCTTTCACTCTTAAAATGTGATCCTAATGCTGAACTAAAACACCCCACCCCCCAAATTCTTCAAAATGACAGCAGACTAAAAATAAGAGTCGTGCAGCACGTTTTCACTATAAGAAGATAAAGAAAAGTCATCTAAAAATAAACATCTCCCAGAAAAAGTGGCACTGCGCTAGAAAACCACGCCTCCTCATCTTGTGGCACTGCGCTAGAAATCCACGCCTCCTCATCTTCTCATTTCACGATGTTGCCTATCATACCTGTTTTAAGACCAGGGTTTCCTAATTTGATGAAAAAATGGAAACCCACTTCTAAAGGAAGTTTTATTTTTCTAACGACGTATTCTTCTACTGCTCTAGCGACTGTTGCTACAGTTAAAATGTGGCCTTTCCAGTAAACAAGAACTGACACGGTTTAGTCTGTTTAAAACACCTCATCGTCGTGTGGTGCCCATAGTGAAGTTGATACGACGTGCCGACGACCAGTGGAGACGAATTCCAGTATAAAAAAGAACTGTGAGATACGTTTCACTTCAGTGGGGGAGGAGGTTTCTCTTCACGTAAAAGTCACCCGAGATGGCCAGACATTGTGTACTGGCCCCTTTGAACCAAACATGGCCCAGACAAATTAAGAGCTTAATTGACACTGTTTTGAAGCTACAAAATCTGCCGAAAACTAATTGCATAATGTAAGACTGATGTTTCCAATCTGTCCTAGAACGCGTATTTCTCTCATATACACATGCAGAGTCTAATTTCTAAAGTCGTTTCAGCTGATTTCGTCTCAAAAGATCTACCGTCGCATAATGCGTCAGCAGATCAGGGTGTGTGCAGTTTGTTCTACCGATTACTCCAAATAAAATGCATAGACATAGACCTGCATGTGCATAATGCGACAGCATATGTGGGTCTGTGTATTCTACAGTTGGATTCGACTTATCAATGAGTATATACTGTAGTTTTACCCCATAAGTCGTCGTAAGGCGACCAGAGCTCATATAAACTGCTTACCCAATTTTATCATTTTAATATTTAGTGACACGAAAACTGTTGGTATTTTCAAGACAAAAATTTCACGAAATCAATCAACAATTGTACAAGAATCATTATATGAACAAACCTGTTTAAAAAGAAATTCTAAAATTCTGACTTTGATCTTTTTTTCAATACTGGACGGAAACTCCGCAGGCTTAATCATAGAAGTTCATAAATATGCATGGGACCCAAACTCGGGTCTTCTACATAATGGTCACATAAGAACTAAACTATTTTCCAATGTATTTTAAGACCAAAACTGTTTTTCTGTAGGAAGCAAAGGATACGTTTTATTCGGCAGCAAAGCGGAATTTGAAGCCAACCCTATTTTTCAGTGAGATACAGTTTTCTGCTGCCTTAAATGACTTTAAGGACTGGATTAATTTGTGATGATTAGAGATATCCACAAAAAGAAAAGATCAGTAGACAAATCTGATATTATTTTTTAAGCAAATGTTTTCCCAACAGCTGCTGAAATATGGAATGTTACTGATGAAAGATATCAAAATAGGCACTCCTGGAGGATTACAACCGACTTCTATATCTTGTTGGGATTTTTTTTTCTTGTTTCAAATTTTTTGTTTTTTTCTTTTTTTTTTTCTCCTTGCTGTAGGCCTTCTGTTAAAGAATTCCTTTTGGAAAACATTTTAAACCCCTATCTTTCCTTTTTAGACTCAGACAATTTTTTTCTTTCCAGAAAACAATAATTCTGGTTTTATGGAATCGGTAATTGCGATAACACGATCACTGTCACCGTTTTCAATATTCCTCCTCTCAATATGTGCGCAATAAAAGTTTAAAACAGTTGATAACATTTGCTGATTAATTCTGTATTACAAGTACCATGAGTTTTTATTCCGAACAATGGAAGTGAGCCTATGAGAAAATTAACGAAAACATGCATCTAATGGTAAATATTCACAATGATTTGACCTCATTTAGTATCTTAACTCTTTCTACACGGTAATTTTTTTTAAAGACCAAAATGGGGTGTGGATAAGGTGACGACAAAGAAAGATTTTTTATATATATATATTTATTATGGACATATAAAGATTGTCTTCATACCGTTGAAACTTAAATTTTAAAATTATGAAAACTTTCCATTTATTTATCTTTTGAAGTTAACTTGTGAAGTAAGTCGTCTGTGGAAGGCGTCGCGTTCCCTTTTAATTATACGTAGTGCTATAAAAAATGTGGAGGATTGTATGCTACCTTTTATGCTTTAATTGTTAACATTTCCGCAATATTTATATTATCCTGATTCAATTAACTAATTAATGAATTATTTGATTGCACTCGTTATTATTAATTAAGTTATAAAAGCTGGTGATTTAATTGTATGTTTTAATCCAGATTTAGCTCCGTTGTATTAAACGTAATTCAAGATAGTTCAAGCACCATCTGTTGCATTACACTGATATGGGAGTCCAGTGTTTATTGCACCAGGTTAAAAAAAAAAAAAAAAAATTACAAGATGAGATAATTGGCCGTAGCTAATTTTACCCACACGTGTATAAGGTTTGGTGTTCTGTATTGGTGTATGTTGTTTGTTTACCTGCTTAATACCTTCCGACCTAAACTAGACCAATCTAAAATTGATATACACAGAATTTCAACTACGATGTTATGACGTAGCCATATGAACAATACATTTCATTTCCATTTGTTTGCTTATCAAATTTTTAATAGCAACATCCATTATTGGCAAATGTTTGTGCATGCATCACTGAGATTATAAACAGGGTATAAAAACTTCACCATATTTATTATACAGCTTTACAGCCATGTACACAGAAAGCATAAATATTCACATAATCTCGGTCCCAGGTTCGATATCCAGCTTCGATATGTGCAAGGTAGGTGGTTACCAATGTTAAGCTGGTTCCTCGTGCTGTTCCATTTTCTCCAACGATGAAAGACAACATTACTTCAACTTGTTCGCTGCGGAGACCACGTTGTTATAAGTTGATATAACTTGTATCATAGACGGGAAACATTTATTTTCAAAAATAAATAAATTTAACCGTAATCCACGAAAGTTATAACATATTCATTATTTATGAGCCGCAGTTAAATCAGCCCATTTTGTTTCTTTCTTTATGTATTATTTTATGCTCTAAGGAGCTTTCGACATTTATGTCACCATCGTGCCAGCCCTATTTTAGGAAATGAATGATAAAAACATCTGCCATCGAGAGCTCGAGTGATCTTGCAATAGGCAGATAACATGAGGCTGTTGTCAGGTGACTTTTCTGAATCACAAATCAAAGATATGTCGGTCCGATGAATCGATGAGGACCGGAAGAAAACTTGATTTAAATATGACTAATAATTATTGATGGTTTCAGATTTGTGTACCGGGTTCCGAGCACAACACACACACACACACACACACACACACACACACACACACACACACAGAGAGGAAAAAAGATTGATTGATGTTTTATTTAAATTTACTGACGTATATCTCAACAACTTTAAAAACTGTTCAATTGCAAACTATTCAGTTTAGCTTTATTTTAAGTGATACATGGTTTTAAAAGTAGATTTCGTCATGTAGCAGAATATACGTCTCTTTTGAGGATCCATGTACGTATACAGATACAGCTGCTTTCGTGGAGGCTGCCATACCTTGCGGTGCAAAACATCGTAGCAATCAGACGGCTTGTTTTCAAGTTAGATTACATTTCGAGACCGGTTGAAGTTTAAATTTATTGGGTTTACATGTCTGTATGGAGAAAAGCGCATTAAAAAGCGTTAATCAGAAAAGCTGAACCCCAAAAATGGGATAATCTACAGTCATGTCCGACCGATTTTGAATCGTACCCTACCTTTATTCTCGGAAGGTACTTACCTGGCACATTTGCAGTCTAGTTCACGCTTATTCAATACATTTTAATCATATCTTCATCCGTCCACGGAAACGTTTACAATTTAGAAGAATGACGTCTTCAACGGCAAGAGCACTGTTAAATCTGCTGTTAGGAGATATAACAGGTGAGGTGCAGTGGCGTGAGGCAGTCTCTGGCAGGTAAATAGTAAACGACCCAGTCCGTACATATCTACATTATCCAGGATATCAACGAATTACGCCCATTACAATTAAAATGGAATGGAGACGAAACTATGGTGACAGAATTCTCTGAATTATAACAATATCCTGTAAATTGAATCCAACACTGTATGTATTGTTTTACATGTCAAACATTCCACAATAATGCCGTCTGATTAAAAGTAGTTTTCCATAGACTTGTTCATATATATGTAGTATTTAAGATGTCAGCGGTAAACTCACATTTTCAAATGAATAAGTTGGACATTTTTATTGTTGTTGTTTTTATCATTATTATTATTATTATTATTATTATTAATAGATTATTATTATTATTATTATTATTATTATTATTATTATTATTATTATTATTGCTGCAATCAGACAAAATTAATTCATAAAAATATTTTTGTAAATAACGTCAAAATTAATATGAACATTATTTATTATTATTATTATTATTATTATTATTATTATTATTATTATTATCATTATTATTACAATAAGACAAAATTAATTCCTAAAAATAATTTTAAAAACGATAAAATTAGTATGAGCATTTATTATTATTATTAATTAATTAATTAATTAATTTATTTAACTTCGTTTTCATCTTGTTAAAATTGTTATGAAAAATATCACCTATTATTGTAAAATATTGTTTCTACTTTACGTTTAATCTTTATTTATTTTTATTACATTTTTACACCGAATCATCTGAATTTAATTATGACTTGGATTCCACGTGCATATGTTACTTGTACCGCGATACGCAGCACGGTATACTCACAGTTATATCAACAACTCAACGTTCTTGGACAGGGACCTGATAATTGCTTGCTTAATTTCCGTCTGACAATAGCTGGAAAAATATCCTGCTCTGATTGATACAAAATAACACAATATCATATCTATGATATTATTTGGAATAAATACTAATTATCTTGAGATAAACGAAAAGAAAATATTTCAGCTCCAAAGCCCCTCCCCCCGCCCGAAAATTAAATGAGCAGTACCTTATATTATATGAGTTTGCTATGTGTATGTTAATTGTTGTATAAATTATAATCTACGAGTTGTAACTAGAGTGGGATGGTTAAGCTTGTACTATAGATACAGTGAAAGACATTGACATTAGATAGAATTCCATTTGGACACTGCGCTGACATACGTGACACGTGTCACACATGTAATCATATTTGTAATAATTCACCATTAATATGCGACAGAACCGTTTTGAACTATTTTGTCATGAATAATGAAAACACACTGTTAATCTCATTAAAGTCGTAACAATATTCCTCCGGAATTTCCGTACAGTCCTTACTGACGGAAACTACCGAGGTACCAATACAGTGAAAAAGTACTGTGGTACATACCACTGGAGAAAAAAAATATCGCGTTAAACCGACATACAGGTAATACTGTGCGCCTCTAATAATAAAGTCTAAAGTACGATTATTTAAAATGTTTGTGAAATTATTGATATTTTACATACCACAGATGTAAAATAACACAAATTAATAGGTAAAGCCACTTTTATTCTGAATGCAGTGTTGTGGAATGTTTGACACGTAATGAAAGAGAAATGGATACAAATGTAGACACTACTCGCCCGACATGCATAAGAATCAGCCAACTTTGTTACCGCGGTTCGTCTACTTTTTATTTTAATTGAAGCCGTTGAAGCTCTGGGTATTTTGTATGTTGTATACTGTACTTTCATACTGAGTCATTTTTTAACAAAGTTTTAATGCACATAACATATATATTAGTCAGCTCCGTCTGCTAAAAATAGCGTGAAATTAATACTGCAATCGCCATGACGTCATTTTTTTAATTGCAAATGTTTGCTCAGACGGGAGTAGATATGGTTTAAAATTTGCAAAGGTATTGAGATGTTAAATATTTCTGAGCTATGCTGTGATTGTGCCAGGTAATTACTTTCTGAGTCTGAAAATATGGTACATATTCAGAGTTGGTAGGATCCTGACTATAGTATTCGCTTACCCTCCCATTTTGTTTGTAACCCGCTACTGATTTTACAAACAAATTGTATCAGTTATACAAACACATTGCACAAAATTTAGTCATGTCATTCATCGTTGTATAGGTCCTGATCTGGTTGTTGCCAGAGGGTCCCTAGCATTGTCATCTTGTTTGCGTTTCAGATCAAACGGGATTTTAATTAGTAACAGTATCGCCATATTTGCATGGGCGAGTCTATGTTTTGAGGCAACAGGTGTGAAGTTGTTCACTCTCTTCGATGAGCTGTGAATAATTCCATAAATTCAGAGGTTACATCTCTTTTAACACATATATACAAGAATTCATCCTTTTTATTAGTTTTAAATTGTTTTGAAATATTAAAAGTACACATTGCAAAAATTGAATGCAGACGACATAATTTGTACTGAAATGGACTCTTCAAGAAACCCCTAAAGGACAGTGATCAGTCTGTCAGGTTGTTTACATCGACAGCTACGGTTTGGTTTGAATCGTAAATAAGTTGACATTGTTATGGACCTCTGGCTAAAATCAGATTAGAAATTATAAATTAACGAATAAAATCACTTTGCTTTGTCATTTTTTAAACCTTAATCTTTTCGTTTTTAAAATGGTTAGGGGAGTACAAAGTAACGGGAGGGTAGGTGTATACTATATAGTTTAATCATGCCCTCTCGTGTATGTAGATATGTACATATGCCTAATATTATCAGTCGGGTTTTCCTAACATTCCCAGGTGTAGTAATAACTGGGAATGTTCCAGAAAATCTTACCAATGCATCTTGATTGATTGTGCAGAACACGAAGTTATGATAAGCGTAAGTAGTACGAAAAGAGGATTCTTCAAAATTGATTAACCTTTCTTTAAGAGAGATCCATGCCATACACCCCATCTCATAACAAAATGCAAAGTCTCGAGGTTTTGGGACGTTAATTACAGATTTTATGATCTTCTGCGTGCCTTTATTCTCTTCCTCTCGCTTGGTCTATTTTTACCTTATATGCCTGTGTATACAGTTCACCCAACTTCGAAAAACAGAATGCGACATTTGAACTCTGTCTATACCGTTAACAATATGGTGCGCGATATGCATTGGTAAATGCGGTGTGTTGAACAGTATACACTGGTTACATGTTTTCTGGCGTAGGAATAACAGTCCTCACTCTCCTTGACATGTCTGCAGCATTTGACACTATAGACCATGATATATTACTTCACCGTCTCCAGCATGTATTTGGCATTCATGACACGGCCTTACTATGGTTCAAGTCCTACTTGGTCAACAGGACACAAATTGTGTCTGCAAATGGAAAACACTCCAGCCCAGTTGATCTATGTTGTGGTGTTCCACAGGGGTCTGTTTCTCTTCATTCTATACAATCAGCCACTCTCAAGTGTCATAGATCATCATCCAGTGTCTCACCAATTATATGCTGATGACACCCAAATATACAAATCTAGTCATCCAACTGAAGTTGAAGCTACCATCCAAGGCGTAGAGAGGTGCATTTCCGATGTGAAATCATGGATGACATGTAACAAGCTGCAGATGAATGATGATAAAACTGAAACCATTCTGATTACAACACAAAGACTTTCTCATTCACATCCTTTACATCAGACAATAAATATCAGCAACACCAACATTAAATTCACACAGTCAGTACGAAACCTAGGTGTTACTCTTGACAGTACTCTCTCATTGCACCAACATGTCATGAACATATGCAAGGCTGCATATCTTGAGCTGAGACGCATTAGCTCCATTCGCAAGTATCTTTCAGTTGATGCCACTAAAACACTTGTGTGTTCCTTAGTACTTTCAAGACTGGACTATTGTAACTCAGTTCTGTCTGGTTCGTCTCAATATCTACTCCAGAAACTTCAAAAAGTTCAAAACACAGCTTCTCGGATAATCCTTAGAGTACCACGATCAGAGCACGCCTCTCACCTGCTCTGTACCCTACTCTGGCTATCCATACGATCCAGAATTAAACACAAAATTTGTTCTCTGCGTTACGTTTCACTGACGGGCTCCAGTCCAACATACCTATCTGACCTCACCCATGTGTACACACCACCAAGATACTTACGCTCCTCTTCTGACACTCGTATTCTCATTATTCCCACTATGAAAATGAAATCATATGGACAACGCTCTTTTGCATACCAGGGCCCAGCAACGTGGAACGAATTGCCCACTGCACTTAGACACAAAGACACAGTGATCTCATTCAAGAGCGCTCTTAAAACTCACCTATTTCAACTGCAAGAACAAACTTAAAGACCTAATAATGTATCCTTACCTTAAATATTTACAGCATGTTTTCTGTTTTCTAATTTCGTGGTGTTTGTTTTCATTTTTATAATCATATCATTATATATGTTTTTTAAGTGTTGTCAAATGTTGTAAAGCGCTTAGAGCTTCTAAAGATTAGGCACTATACAAAGTCCTCATTATTATTATTATTATTATTATTATTATTATTATTATGTACAAGTAGTACATATTTCAAGTCTGTATACAGCTGTAGAATAAAAATATCGACAAATAACCAATTATATTTTTAAAAAATCGTTAATCGAAATTTTCATTATTCATTGAGCAGCTGCATTGGAAGTCACTTCTGCACTTTCCATAATGTTATGGTAGATTCTTTTGGCGAGCACTAAATAAATTGTCAACTTTAATTACGTAGACTGGTGCAAGAAGCACACAAAGTAATATCTGTTACACCAACCACGGCATAAGTTACATACTTGTTCTTTGACGCATGTGTTATTGCATTTTGTTTTTCACCAAATGCAGTCATAGCTATATTAATATTATGGGTTTGCAAACACCGGGTAGAGAAGAAAAGGATGCTGAATAGTCATGCGTAATACCGAGGATGGATAAATCGAGGCAGGCAACTCAGGCTGGCCAGGACGGGTATCGAATCGTTGGATTATAAGTCTGACGCTCTACCAACTGATGTGCCAAACATGATTGGCTATCGTACTGCATGGGCTGAAAAAAAAGTATACTTACCGGCTCGTGTATCAGTCTGCACGTGAGTAACATAATCAACATTTAAACAAGATGGCATTGGTGATTATTTCGCAAAATTCAATCAAGACTTTCTTAAACGTGTTGCAAGCTACAGTATTAATATGTAAAGCGAACGGAATATTAGCACATCCGAAGTCCACTCTGGACATCTAAACGCCAGGTGATATGTCGCCCCTTTAAATTTCGCAAACTGTTCTATTTTTAATATTTTGAATATCAATGTCGTCTTTAAAAAGAAAATATAGGTTCTGGATTGGGTATAATTAGTAACAGAGAAGGTCAAAATGTTAAGTAGAAAATTATTGTGAGAATGTTATACCTATAAAGTCATTAATTCATTATGAGAGAGAGAGAGAGAGAGAGAGAGAGAGAGAGAGAGAGTAGTTCCCTTTACAAATAAAGGTTGTGCAACGCCAGTGAATTGGCGTGTGCCACAAACATCGAGAGCTACAGGTTACCATTACAACAACTACTACCATTATAATCATACATCGATAAAGCTGATTTTTTTTTCGTTACCAATATTACCATATCTAGCCAATATATAACCCACTTCTAATCAATTTATCAACTTAAACAACTTCTTAATTCTTAATTCTGACATTTTCCTTTGACGTTTGAAAGCCTTGAGGAAACTTATTACGTTGACCTTTTAGAGCGAAGAGTATTTGTTATTTATGGCTAATTACTTAATTTTTTTCAATGACTTTATAAGCCTTAGAAAACTTAAATTTAGTGCTGGCTCCTTTTGGAGAACAATAACTTTCCCATGGTAGGAGATTGGTACTTGCTTCCCTTTATTATTTAAATGCCCGATAATGGTCAAGATCTAAGCTTCCATGTTTTTGGCTTGTGTAGTTCCGCTTGTACAGCTTGCGGCACTTCCTCCTAGGTTTTTATCGAAGTTATTTACTCTTGAGTCTCATAATGTGTGTAACACAAAGTTATGTGGACTGGTACACGGACTGTAGAAAAGAGACGGGATGAAAAGCAGTCAAGCCTTTACTTAGTAACATACTCCTAGCATGACGACAGATACCATAACTCATACTCTTTCAGTATATATATATATATATATAACATATACACTTGCCTTATATATATATATATATATATATATATATATATATATATATATATATATATATATATATATATATAGCTGCCATAAGGTTCCTTTGACCGCTTGGTCATGTAAACCTTAGTTCATCGTCTATTCACGCGCTAGAGTACACGAGTACATTGAATAGATCATGATTGATATCAAATAAAAAACGAGGGTTAAAAAAACCAGACTATATTTGACGGCTTAAGTTCTCATCTTTGTGACGTTATTGGTATTTTGTGTCATCTGCCGTGTGCTGTCTTGAAACGATGTCACCACTGTGCCCCATTCAGATTATCCTCCTAACTTTCTGATGCGAATCAAATAATTTCAACACTCTGAAAGAGATTCTGAGATAATCGTAGTGATACTTACAAAACTGATAAATTTTTTTTGCTGACGAACGTCGGTCTAAATGTGCACGATCAGATTCTTATAAAATTATGGGCGTTAAGAATTATTCTCGACGACGTTTCAGTCCAACTTTGTAATGAACAAACTGAAGAAATCATTCTGTTTCACTAACCTGAAGCTGTTGCTTACGTCGATGTTAGTGATGAAATTTCAGATATTCATTGTGACGTCACTGAAGTTGATATGACATAACACGAACCATGGGGTTGAGGGCAATTAAAAATGACCATTATTTACATGCGAAGTTGTTTCCGAGTATGCGATGGAAAAGGTCGAGGACATTTTTAATTGTCCTGTGCCCCATATTTGCAAGTAAAAAGTTCCTGCCGTTTTCCTCCAACATATTATGTAAAATATTCACATTCTGTACTAAAGCCATTGTAAATAAGAGATCGCAGAAAGTACAGTATAAACTGAGTTGGGTGCAGTTATCAAAGCCTCTGGTTTTCTTCGGGTGGCATTTTACCACCAAATAGAATGCATTATGGCAGTGGTATCATTATTTGGAAGGGAGGTAACCCTCTGTGAGAAGTATGGACAGACACTGTGCTTCATCGCCACTAAGTAAGGGCCTCTGCCATGTGGCGATTTACTATTCAATGATATTATCCCTACGCCCACCAGCTTGGAGAACACGTCTGTGTGTTAACAGTAGCTAAACAGTTCCAAACATTGGGCCCCTTTACTTTGTTTATTTTCATGACTTACTAAGGTCAATATGATGTACGTCTTAATCCTAATTAATACTGAGTAAAGTACTTGGTAAAAATATGGTAACATGCGGGTTTTATTCTAAATATAAAATTACCCAAGCTTATTGACGCACTTCGCAGGAGCATTCTTTTGCATCTTGCCAAGCTCTTTAATTTCAGAGAAAAGTACAAATTGCATGTAGTCCGCAATTCCATAATACCTAAATGGAAGTGATCGGTTTTGAAGAACACCGAAACTTATGAAGTGTGTATGGACATATTTATTTTTTATTTGCGAAATTTAGTCAGGGGCTGGTGGTAATGATTCGATTACTAAGGTAAAGATATGGAAAACCCCAATCTTGGAAGAACAGTTACTGCTCATAACCAAACCTATATCTCACAGTATCGGCCTGCCCTTTTCGCATGCTTCTGAGTTGTAAAAACCACCCCCAGTAGGTATTAAATAACATGTGCCTGAAAGGTGCCATGTTAACATCACACCTTAGGAATTCACAGCGCTATGAAAAGAAAGCTAGCAAAACAAAACTGAGCATGCAAATGTGCGAAAGAGAGCTATAACATTCTGACACAGAAGTCATAATATAAATTGAAAATTCTCCATAGATATTCACTTTAAGCTCGAGAAAAATTTATCTGGGCATAAATGACATTCCAATCTAACAATTGTAAACATAATTGTGACTTGGCAACGACATAATCGGTTAAAAAAAAGTTATCAGAGGTTGCACTGTCGTATTTTGGGGGTTCTAACTGAAGGAGGAATGTTCTTTCGAAAGCAACAAGCCAATATCAAATTTTGCGCTTATCAAGTAAAAAATAAATTCTTAGTTGCTAGAGAAAGTTAACATAGGAAAGTTACTTGTCAGAGCCAAATGTGTATTTGTGGTACGAGTGATTCGTGACAGGAAAACTGCGAAATGTAACATTGTATCTATTTAGGGATATTATTTTGCGCCATATAAACAGACGCACACTTCACATTTGTAAAAGATGGACGACAGCTGTCGAGGGAAATCATCTTCGTCTCGAACAGTTTTCTATCAAAAACAAACAAGCAATAAAATAATAATAATAAGGTTCCCTTACAGCCATGGGCATCCGAGTGAGGGACTGGAGGTGGGCCAAGGGTGGGGCAACATGAAAGCTTGGATAAATGGGTATATACTAGCATTGGTAAAGAGCATGTCATATTGTCGCGGTTCTTAGAAAACCAGTCATCTCTCATTGTTTTCCAGATTGTCATATTGTCGCGGGTTATAAGAAACCAGCCATCTGTCTTTTTTTTCCAGATTGTCATATTGTCGCGGTTCATAAAAAAACAGTCATCTGTCATTGTTTTCCAGATTAAGGATCGTATGTACAATTTACTTATGTTATACCAAATAATACAAAACAAACATTTCTTGAGAAATCATTTTTTTTTTCAGGTATCACTGCCGTATATTCTCATTGATATTTATATTCATGTAGTGACACAAACGTAACCAGACTGCTTTCAAAACGGACTGGACTGGTTGTTTATACTATAACAAAATTAAATGGCTGCTAAACGATCCGCTCTATACCGGTCTCAGTCCCACAGTGATGTTGTGTTAGCTTGAATGTAACAAAATTGCGCTCTTTGTATCGATAAACTTGCTGTAAGATGCCAATCCCACTGATCGAGTCCCCTCCTCCCAAGGATGCTTCAGTTTTCATAATAGACGTTTCATCTGTTTAACTTTATTCTCAGATATGCACTAGTCGTTAGTTAGGATTAATTTACACAGAAAATACCTTGAGAGAGATCGATTTCAAGAATATAAATTATTCCCATCAAAGCGATACACATTCAAAAGTCTCTGTAGAGTAGGCGTAGTCAATCCTGATTCCGAGTTAAATCCGACAAATTGCAGTAGCCGCTCATTTTCTGACCCAACAACGTGTGCAGCATGATGCTAAGTCCACAGGAGACAGTCTGTTCTTCGTCAACCAGGTTAGTAGCTAAGTGCTATTCATTCACATAAATAGATATTATAGAATAAATGACTACGGCTATTCATAATTTCTTTGTGTCAAAAGGGACTCAGATATAGAATGAAATTAGACGTGTAATATCTCACAGGTCAAAGACTCGACACTTGTGCTCTGAAAAAGAACACTTGTTCATACGTTTATTATATATATTTTACTTTTATTTTCTGCAACTTCAAATATATATATATATATATATATATATATATATATATATATATATATATATATATATATATATATATATATATATATATATATATATATCATAAAGCATATACTTAAAAAGTAATAAGTGTGATAACCACCACTGAAGTTGAATAAAATACATATATAGGAGCCTATTTTTATTCATGATATATCAATGATAAAAGATTTTTAAAGATCGTGTACTGGTGATATGTTCTTTGGCATTGGTAGAAAATATGAGCAAGTGAATATACGTACTTGCCTATTATAGTTGTTTGATATTTCTAGCCGTGTCTACAGTAGACAGTGGCAAAATGATTTTGTACCGTTAATTTTTTTTTCCATAGCTTAATTGCTTTTCCTCCAAGTTTGCCTTGTCTTGTGTTTTCTTGTCTTGTCTTGTCCAAGTTTGCCTTGTCTTGTCCAGGTTTGCCTTGTCTTGTCCAAGCTTGCCTGTCTTCTCTTGTCTTGTCCAATCAAAGTCTGCCTCTCACCGGAAACAAACATTATAGAAAATAAAATTTTATAACTAATTATATTTCATTTTTCTTTAGCTATTCTCAAATATTTTTTAAAAAGGCATCAATTTTCTCTAATTCAAGACAAATTCTTTAAAATTACTCCATCAACTTTACTGAAGGAATTTAAAGCTATTTTTCATTTAATGCTTTGCGAATCATAATTTCTAAAGACTTTCATCATTATATTTCCCACACACTAAGTGACCTTAAAGTTTCAAATAAAGCTGCATTTGCATGAATGTTCCGCTTGAGGAGAATTGTGTACCAAAGCATTGGAACCACTTAGCCACTGAATGTGGAAAATGTCCTTAAGTGAGAGAAGGAAAATGTCTCCAAGTAACGTACTATAATTATCCAGTGCTGATTACACGGGGCTTGCAGCTGGAATATCGTAAACATCGAGAATATTTGTTCTAGGTTGTATTTATTATGATTTATCTGGATTTTCTTTCTAAACTTGGGTAATGTCTGAAAATAAAACAAAAATGTTTCTGTTTCTTGCCAAATCAGACATTTCTTTTAATTCATGCCGCCTATTTTTACAGTCACAATGTGATGTTCTAATAATATGCTTGAAATTATCAGATTCTGGTTGACACGAACATTTTATATTTTCTTGGATGCCTGGTCAGCACGTACACGTATATCTTCTTTAATGATATGTCAGCACGTACATGTATATCTTCCATAATAATATGTCAGCACGTACATGTATATCTTCTTTAATGATATGTCAGCACGTACATGTATATCTTCTTTAATGATATGTCAGCACGTACATGTATATCTTCTTTAATGATATGTCAGCACGTACATGTATATCTTCTTTAATGATATGTCAGCACGTACATGTATATCTTCTTTAATGATATGTCAGCACGTACATGTATATCTTCTTTAATGATATGTCAGCACGTACATGTATATCTTCTTTAATGATATGTCAGCACGTACATGTATATCTTCTTTAATGATATGTCAGCACGTACATGTATATCTTCTTTAATGATATGTCAGCACGTACATGTATATCTTCTTTAATGATATGTCAACACGTACAACATGTATATCTTCTTTAATGACTGATCAACACGTACAACATGTATATCTTCTTTAATGACTGATCAACACGTACATGTATATCTTCTTTAATGACTGATCAACACGTACATGTATATCTTCTTTAATGACTGATCAACACGTACATGTATATCTTCTTTAATGACTGATCAACACGTACATGTATATCTTCTTTAATGACCGTTCAGCACGTACATGTATATCTTCTTTAATGACTGGTCGGCACGTACAACATGTATATCTTCTTTAACTATATATATCCGAATTATGATGACGCCTGTCGCCGTCGATAATGTCTGGTGGTCGTTCATTATTGTGAATATTTCTCTTGACCAAACTCTCAACATTCGAACAGAAATTCTTAAGAACACAGTTTTAGATATCAATAAAAAGTTGCCTGAAAAAGCTTGTAAACATCGTGCGTAAAATGATAGCTACTTAACTGTCACTTAAGTTTGATCACTTCTCTTCGCTAGAAGAGGAAATGAGTCTGGCGCTTGTACAATTTTTGGGAATCTGAAAGGCGTAGGAATCAGTTTCGTATAGTTCTTTTCTTAACCGGATAAAACTAATTTTCATTTATGATATGATTAGTTCAAATTACATTTTGCGAAGCTTGTTCCATGTTATAGCCAACCCTTTAATTTTCTGGACTAACACGTCATCAGACAGCTCTCGTAGATACTGACAATTACAAAAACCAATTCTTTATCTGCATAAGTTGTTTCTTTCTAATCTAATATAAACAGTCTAAGGTAAGTGAATTTTTCAGTACACCTCCTAAATGGTGATACATTATAAATGGTGGCAGAGAGTGTATCGTCCAGGATTGACGCCAGTGTAAAAAGAAAATATTGATTTATTGTCGTAAACAGCGATGAAATATAGATGTTGTAACTTGGATCGAATCGGCAAGCACGGACGAAGAGTCAAAGCCAGGGTCAATAACGTCTCTTGACTTTGCGCATGAAATAATTGTAATGTTGCCAGAATTTTGGCTGTCAAACAAACATCTCGAATTACTAGAAAGAGATTGCTCAAACCAGATATTTTGTTTTTATGGAGATGATATGTATGGTGTAGCGTGTACATGGTTTCTTAACTATATCAAAAAATTTTGCCCATCCGACTCAAACGTCATAACAGATTACTTATATTTAGGCGTTCAAGGCATTGTGGACTATTTGCTAGAACCACTTGCCACCGAAATCAAAGACCTGATCGTACAAACTGCTTTCCTTCGAAATTAAAGAGCTTGACAACTTGATAGCAGAAGTACTCCGATGAGCATGAGCAATTTTATAGTTCACAAAGACACATTTTACGAAACAATTTTACTCGCTTCAAATTACATTCGAGATATACATTAGTATGTCTTACGAAAGTCACCACAACAAAGAATAGGTGTGAACTATTTGGAATTATTTTGTTGGACTCTTAAGATACATAGGTGTCCACCAAACTAGTCAGGTATACCAAAATGTATAGTCGGGTAGTGGAGGTGTACAAAAATGTATAGTCAGATAGGGGAGGTCTACAAAAATGTACAGTCGGGTAGTGGAGGTATACAAAAATACATAGTCGGGTAGTGGAAGCGTACAAAACTGTATAGTCTTGTAGGGAAGGCATACAAAAATTTATAATCGGGTAGTGAAGGTGTACAAAAATGTATAGTCGCGTAGTGGAGGTATACACAAAGGTATAGTCGGGTAAGGAGGTATACAAAGTGGTATGGTCGGGTAGTGGAGGTATACAAAGTGGTATGATCGGGTAGTGGAGGTATACAAAGAGGTATGATCGGGTAGTGGAGGTATACAATAGGTATAGTCGGGTAGTGGAGGTATACAAAAATGTATAGTCGGGTAGTGGAGGTGTACAAAACTGTATAGTGGATCGCTCTACTTAGCAGTGATGGTACAGAGAGCCTTCTGCGTCTGAATCTCCTAATAAGACCATGCTACAAAACAATTGCTTGTTGCTTTATCACAATTTGTGTTCATACCAGTTACTTTTATTCATTGTCAATAGACGTTACACATGTTATCAAGCAATGTTGTGATGGGAACCGGAATCAGAATGGCAGTTTAGAAGGGATAGTGAGTTCGTATTTTAGTGTTAAACTACGTAGATCTCGGTTGACTAGTTTTATTGTTGTGAGGTTTACCGTATATACTCGATTATAAGATGAGTCTAACTGCAAGCTGCACAGACCTCGATCTGCCGTCGCATGATGCACCGGTAGATCTGGTTCTGTGCAGTTTGTTGGAAGTAATTAATCGAACAAACAATGTAGTTCCCTACTCTGCAGCAACATTATGATACGGCAGATCAGGATCTTTGTTGTTTGCAACTTAACTCGACTTATAAGCGAGTATACACATGTATGCAAGTGCAAGTTAGTGAGCAATCGGGCGTGCTGATTTTCTATTTTATCGGAGTCTTTTTGTATGCCTAATTAAAAGCTAATGAAGATATAATCTCTCCATCGTGTTTAACTGCATTCACGATAGCTATTTTAACCTCTGCCACAGAGTGTCATGTATCAATCAGGAAACCCCTAATTATGCCGTACGTTGTAAAGATGAAACGTGAACAAATTTCCTTGTACGTTCCGAAACAGTACATCCTCACGACTTCAAATACAGTTCATTTTCATGGATGTAAAGATCAGTTGAGATTAGATGCTTTCAGATTTCTTGCTTAGCTATGGCTACCTCTTAAATCTTCTTCAATAAGATTCTTATAAATGATTGGACAACACCATTGAAATTGAAAGATGTGATCATTTAATTCGAGTTTATCACTCTAAAAAGCTATGTTGGGGTGATCTATAGCCAGGTGTAATATACAGACGATAACCTGTGTCAATTATACTGATGACGACGAAGAAGAACTTATAGAATTAATCTGTTCTTTTCGGTATATACGGAGTGTTTGCATTACATGAAAAAAATATTTCGAAAAGATGCGCCCTTGCGACTCAAGCTTCAGAACCGATGACTTCCATTTATCGCCCTTCCGAGAATGATATGTGACATGTAGCAATGTTGCCTTCAGGTCCGTAATTGAAACCGGTTTCAGAATGGTACAATCCATGTTTCAGTATTTGTGCTTTTGGGAAATCTTATAAGACACTGATTTGTACCGTAGCTATATGCGTATCCAACAGGGGTTGTACCGTAGCGATATGCGTACCCAACAGGAGTTGTATCTTAGCGATAAGAGTATCCAACAGAGCTTCGTGAAGTCAGTGTCTTGTGTTTTGTTTTTTTTTTCATCATTGTTTGTTAAAGCTACTCACTCCCCGTTTGTTCATTTGATTGCTGCTACTATTCTTTCATTGTACCACATGAAATCTATCGTTCATTAACAAAACGCTGGATTCAACAGTATTAACTATGAGATGATGGAATCACTTTGCGTTTTGCATCAGAACACTACTCTGATTTAGTTCACGAACGCAATGGACAGTAACATCGATCTGATTATGTTTATGAACGCAATGGACAGTAACACAAAACTGATTATATTCTTGAGTACAATGGACAGTCCAGATTACAGTCTTTTTTGAAACTTCCTACCAATTTATGCCAACTCGAAGAGCTTAGTAATGTAAATTATCCAGCAGCTCCTCTCCAATGATAACAACTGATGTGCTTGTTCTTTCCAATGATAACAACTGATGTGCTTGTTCTCTCCGATCAAAACAATTAATGCGCTTGTTTCTTTGGGTGCGTTGCTCTATGTTATCCGAAGGGAAGGCTGTCTTTCATATGTTAGACATGCTTTCGAATTATAAAATAATTGAACTGTACATTTTATAGCTTTAAAATTATCCAAATTCGTGACTATACTTTCAACATGGAAAAAGTGAAATACGTTCTTTACATCGTCAAAACAAATTTTTATATATTTAATTCTGTGTTCAGTTTGAAATGACTTAACCTTTGCGTGAGTGCCGCTTTATATTTGGGTCTTTTGGTTAGACATCATATCGTCATCAAACTGCTGTAAGTGTATGTGTCAACTGTCTTCATGCCAAATAAGATGGTACGTGTTTTACGGCTATACTATAATAAAACCCAAATTTGGGTCTATAGGTTTAATACGATGTTGCTCACGTTTGATTAACATGAGATGCAAATGGAGCTGGTATTGCGATATAAGGATATTCATGCAAACTTCGACTAGCGCTATAATCTCTTGCTTGGTTTAGATTAGCAAGCTGATTTCTTTATTGTTTTAGATTAGCAAACTGATCTGATACGCCGATAAACATAGTCTTACTTATTCATTAAATCTTAGATTATTGTTTTTATCTATTTGATAGATGTTTCAGTGTTTCTGACCCGAAGTAAAAGGTTTGTCATATCCTGCATGTCAAATGTCACGAGTCGGGCTGCATACTGATTAACAGTTAGCGTCACAAATCAACAGCTGTCACATTTCATTAATACTGTCAAGCAAAACTTAGTCTTGCCTATGAACCAAACTTTTGAAGTTAAATATTCTTCTTAAAATACTATATCCATCAAGAAGTAAGGTAACATTTCCGTCTACATATGTCAGAAAAATATGTTTAAAAACCTAACAATATCTGATTTGTTTTGTCAGTAAAGTCGGTGTTCATCAAGAAATGTCAATGTCAAAGGAACCATTTCCATTATCTTCTGTTTAAGATCCGTCAATATTCTAGTCATAATTCACTGCTATCCATGTTTTGAAATTTGGGTATCCTCCATTTTTAGCGACGCTACTGGCCATAATGGTTGCTTTTATAAAGAGATGTTATAATGAGCGACCTGAAAAGATCGAATAGTGTCCCTGAAAAGATCGAATAGGGGGCTTGAAAAGATCAAACAGTTAGATCAAACAGTTCTTCCTTCTCAGATATTAACAGATGCAGCTGTCTATATTAGTTACTCAGCTGTGTATAATCTGCTTGTATTAATGGCGAAATCAAACGAGTTCGTTGAAATTTTTGGGACCCTTTTTAGTGATTTTTATGATATTTTGTGTATGTCCCAAAAAGTGTTGTAATAAATTGCATGCACTTGGTTATAATTACATAGTTCTTGCAATTAAGTGAAACATCAGCAAACCTTTACCCGTGTTAGTATCTGATCCACTCGTTTTCATTCCAGTTAATGTGTGTAGATTATTTTTTGAGTATCACAAAATATTGGACCCAAGGTCATTTGGTCCAGAATGACCGTACTTGCGAGGGCATTATATGCCACATGAACAATGGCTCAATATTTTTTTCAAATTCTCAGTCAATAATCTTTTAACTGCGTACTTAAAACATACTGATTGTTCTGTTTTGTTATAGGAAAAAGACATTTGAAACAAGCAATTATTCTAACGTCGTTCATTTTATGAATGAAAACTGAACACCGAGCAGAAACACACCACTTTTCTGGTATGAATGCGTGTTCGTAAATTATGTGTTTTTCCTTCAGCGGTGAAAGAAAAAGAAAAAAAATTATTGAAGAGAATATATGTTATATAGCCAATGAAGCATAACAAACTACTGATTTTTATGAAAAACGACCCAAGGTATTAATAAAAAAAAAAACTGAAAATACACTTATGAATAGATGAACTTGAAAATTTCCTTCTAAGATGGTCTTTGTGGTTAGATTTGTCCTTATTCAATGTTATTGTCATACTTTGATTCAGGGTCACACACACTGGTTTGGCAGTAGTACTTGTGGCAGTACATTTAGAAATGCAGTGTGCGCCATGGTTGAAGAATATGACTTTGCTTCTTTACACTTACTTTAGGGTCGTACGCTATGATTCATTAAATAATTGATGTGCCCTGTGACCTACATAAATTTGGTTGGCGGGATGCCAGCTTTGGAATGTGCTGTAACTGTTGTTTTCTGGACGGATTAATTGGTAATTCTAATCTGAATGCCCGCATGTTCAGCCACAGCATTTATCACTAAACCCAGGGTATTATGGCCTGTCCGTCTTGGATAGTACCTGAAAATAAAAAATAAAAACTTTATTTTGGTGTCGTTTGTATTCATTCAGTTCCCAGTACATGATAACACAATGCTGTTCATAGCGGGTAATACGGTGGATAATTCGGCACTGGCGCCACGTGGAGAGAACTACTATTATTGCAGACCACTGGCAGGGGGACAGATTTTTTTCTATGGTCAGCGATTGACGTCTCCGTCGCCATTTTTATTTAGCTGTAGTCAAAAGTAGTTCGTCAAATGCGGGCACGTGTTAACCTTATAATGAAGTGGTAAATAATTTACTCGACTACCTTGAATACCGCTGGATGTTGACCGGTAGCAAAAATGTTAAACTAATTACAAAGTATGTAATACAGTTATATAGCACATTTAATGCACAACCAATATGTCAATGTATTAATACACAGCCATACTGCAAATGTACGTGGAGTAAGAACCACAGTTTCAATGTAATAATTTTCGTATTTACGACCTTGTCTACATTAATAAAATTGGGCTATCGTGGTGTTATTGCTGAGTGAAGTTTTTTGCCATAGTGTTTCATGAACGTATTACTACCTAGTATTTACGAAATGGGAGTAGCTTTTAGCATTTCACAAAAGTGTTCACCTTTTTAATGCACATCCTGATGTATTGTTATAGTCAGGTGTAAATCAGGCTGACGATAATCTTGAGAAAAAAATCCCACGCATATATAATAGTGTAATATACTATATTATTCTTTAATAGCATCAACTCAAAACAATAACAACTGTATTTCACAAGCAAGATTCACAAAAAAAGTTTAGGTTCAAGTTGAAGCGTCTTCTAGACTCACTTCTTCAAAGATGTCCAGTTTGCTCTGTTTCTTGGGAACCAACTTTCTGTGTTGATTTCAGCTATTTCTCTGTCATCATGTGTTGGGAGCTTGCATTGCATAATTCCAGGGACGATTTAAAACAGATGTTACTAACCATCGACTAATGAAGTACTTAGCACGCTTTCGTATTTCTCTGAATATTCGGTGTAGAAGTGCACAACATCACAGCCTTTCCTGTGCTGTTCTTAAGCCATTTTGTATTCATTTGCCCAGCATTTCTGGTACTTTCTCCTGGTCATGTTTGCGAGCGCGCTATCTCTTGTCATCATCAAATTTCTGCCGTTTCGGTGGCGGCTGCGCACGCTCCAAATACTTCCATGGATTTACAATTGTCACCGCATGGTGTATTGAAGGTTTATTTAACACATTGTTCCGTTTAAGTCAGTATTATTCGCTCAGTTTGCGAGCCCGAGACCCTATGCATTTTGTTATCATCAGGAATGAGATCAGTGCTTGCGGGTAGATGGCTACTTTATAACAAATTATTTCCTTCCTTTCAAATTTTAGTTAGACGGAAAGAATGTTAAATTTATGAAAAATGGCGTCATTGGAGCCTTACGTTCTTGGCGTTAAGACTGAAACAACAACAACTGCTACGATAGGTGACATGTGGTAATTTTTAACTGAACCTACAAATTAGTGACTGCTGCGTTCTACTGATAATTCGGCAAAATCACTAACTGCATAATAGCGGCTTAGTGTTATATATATATATATATATATATATATATATATATATATATATATATATATATATATATATATATATATATATATATATATAGAGAGAGAGAGAGAGAGAGAGAGAGAGAGAGAGAGAGAGAGAACCGTTTACTTTCACAATTTTCTGTCTGCTACAATGCAAAAGCTGTCTAATCTCACCATCTCACCACGGAGTTAAGAAGAAAATAAGTACATAATCCCCAAAAATGTTCACAATAGACACTTATTTCATGATTGTTGGGAAATAATCCATTAATCTTATTACACATCTTGTTACTATGCGGTCTACAAATATACCCTTACAAGACTTTAAATATAAAACACATTACAAGTGCTGTGCGTTCTACAAATATACTCGTAAAACACTTTAAATATAAAACACGTTACAAGTACTGTACGATTTACAAATATACTCGTACAACGCTTTAAATATAAAACACATTACAGTTACTGAGAACGTATACTTGTTGTCGAGTTGAAACCCTATTTCATTCAGAGATTTTCATCTTTCACTGATGCTTAGAAATTCTGAAATATATGATTTAGTCAAAATCATTAACCTTGTTATCAAGTACTGTTTTCTAGTCCAGGTTCAAAATCTTCAAGTATGCTAACTATTTGACTTATATCAAGGATATAATATGCAATAATGAAGAATCACTGAACGTAAATACTTACTTATTTTGTGTAATTGCAAGTTTTGATTTCCTACCTTTCCCAAACATTGGTATCACATTTGCAAGTGTTATGAATCAGCGAATGTTTAATTTTCTTTAGAAGCCTGAATATTCAGTTATAAATGGAGCATGCATATGTTAGATGGACATGATTCCGATATGTTTATAACGTTGGGCAATATAGACATAGTACTAGCATCGTCCTGGATGTATCTAGGCTAGGGATTTGTTGGATGGACTCCCCGGTAGGGAATCAGGGGACCTCGCCCCCGATGCTTCTGCATGGTAAGCGTTTCGAGGGCGTACGTTTAACCATCTAACTGTAAGGAAAAGTTGCTGTAGGAAACGTTCTGATTTGTTAAGCGCGCGGTTTTAGTGGAGGAGTGCCTCCGGCTTTGTCCCTTCCCCTCAGGAGTCTGTACACTGTACAGTGAGTTTAAACAAACAAATCATTTTTAATGGGTCATTTATTTCTCCGTCATCCGTAGAGCATGAACAAGTGTTGAAATTGTATATTTCTTGAAATTACCATACTGAAATCCCTGTTGTTTTCTTTAAAATAAAACAAAAACAAACAAACAAGACCAAGATCTAAAAATGGTTTGTTCTATTTGGGATGATAAATAAGGCAAAACCGCCGACTAAGGAACACGTGTTTCACAAAGTTCAGCTGTGCCGCCAGGAAGCTGCGTCAATCTAATAATAATAGTATGCAAAAAGAAAAAGAAACGTTAAATGGATATTTGACTCGGCTAACTGATGCATTGTTTACCCGGAGTAAGCCATAAATTTGATTTTCTTACTCTTGTTTAATGACGCAGAATTGATATAGGGATCGTTTTATTGCCAACGTATGAAAGAAGCAGTAGTAATGTGGATTGTTATGCGTTTGCACTCAGAGTTTGTTCCGGACTTCGAATCCCAAACAACAAAAGTCTTTATATGAACTATTGACAAGGGAATTCTAGGATGGTTTTATTGTATAGGCCACGGGGGTGGTAGAATTAAGTTAACACACTAACAAAGGCATACTGCTTCGGTGTGAGAAATACAGAATGCAATTCACTGCTGCTTTGAGAATTTAACATCAAATGGAAAATGATGTTAAAGTATTTTCCTTATATAAATGACAATATGTGGCAATTAGTAGGGTTTTAAAGACTTTTGTCATTCTCTGTGATCATGTATTCCTCCATTAATCGAGTTTTCATGTTCTTAAAAATAATTGGGCGTTCTTTTCATAAGCCATTATTTCAAATAAAAACGGTTTTCGTTTAATAAAAGATATATTAAAAAGTACAAATTGTAAATTAAAATAGTTTAGTTTGATTTTTTAAGACACAGCTACATAATAAGGTTATTTACCGCTGAGTCAACATGAGTAAAGTCTCTTACCTGACACACCATAGTAGCTGACCTTGGATGTTCCGATGTCAGGATTCAAACCCAACTCCTTTCAATCGCGAATACTGCACAATAACCACAGAGCAACCATGGCTCCTAAAAGTAACAATAAGGCTGACGAAAAAACGGTTGTTGGTAACAATATTAGAGTGCTATCAGATAACGCATTTCAATAGTCATAATTTGATGGTTGTTGTATGCTTATATTAAAAGACCTAAATATCATGAGGTATTTACTGGTTTCAATCTAAATTAGATTTTCCTTTTTCAGAGAAACCAAGGCGATTCATTGTTTATCATAGGCACGGTGTTTCTTTTAGAGGTGTGCGGCATATCATTGTCTTTATTCATCCTCGACAATTGTATTTATCTTGAAAACCTAGTTAAGGCCAAGTCACGGACAACTGTTCGGTAGCCGTTCTGATATGGATTTAATTGACATATATTTGTCTACTTGTGTGGCCAAAGAATTGACCCATAAGCTGCAATTTTCGTGTGTCCAACAGTGACAATAACTAGACTCTAGTAAATTGTAAACTACATCAAAACATTCATATTCCTTCAATAAAAATAGTTACTGTCTGAACTGACTTCATTAACGCTGTTAGAGAAACACATATTTCAAGGTAAGACCATGTCTGAAAAGCTTACAAATCGTAGGTTGATTTGAGACCGAGTTTCCGCTCTTGCTTACGAAAAGTGGCGTTCTGACTGGATGAAATAAAATGAAAAGATCAAACTCAGTCTCTAAACTTAGTGACCATACACTCTAACTTGAGTTTCAGCTTTGCGTTTCCACTATCCGATATACACTCTAACTTGAGTTTGAGCTTTGAGTTTCCGTTATCAGCCGACATACACTCTAACTTGAGTTTGAGCTTTGAGTTTCCGCTATCAGCCGACATACACTCTAACATGAGTTTGAGCTTTGAAATTCCCCTATCAGCTGACTTGAAACGGCCTTTTAAAAGTAGAGCAATTAGTGGAAACAAATGTCCAAGCTGATACTCAGGCTCAAGAGTTTAACGATTTGCAGGTTGTCGAGCATTTTCAAACCTTCTGAGGAAAAAAGTTTAAGCTCAAAACACAAAGTCACGGAAAGTTAACATTTTGAGAGTTCTAGCTTGAGCTTCTTGCTCAGAATATATATTTTTTAAAAAATACACGGCCATGCCGGCTGCCAAACAAATAACGTTAATCAACGGCTTTTATGCCAAAAAAGGAAATCAAAGATCTTGCGGAAATTCAGTCTTAATGGAGCACACAATTGATATTCTTACTCCTGCTGAACAACGCATAGTTACTATGCGGAATGTTTTGAGTGTGTGTGTGTGTGTGTGTGTGTGTGTGTGTGTGTGCGCCAGATTATGACAGAAACGCATATCTTTTCACGAGAGCAATGTCACATTAGAGAGTACTAGTTAATGTCTACTTCCAGCTATTGTCTACGGATTTCTCATTAGTTATTATTGTCAAACCACTTGACACAATTCGGAACATGAAAGACCTTCTGTCGAATGATTCGATTTCAATAAGAGCTTGTAATTTTTCATCTAACTACATGTACGTAAAACTGAAACATGTACTAACGGAATGATCTAATTCATTTTGCTTAAAAACTGTATTTAGACCCTGCCCATACTCTTAAACAAGCCAAAGAAAGACACTGCAATAAAAACGGGAAGACATTCACAATGACTGTAAATTCATTGAACTGTGTTATCTCAGAAGATGACGTCAACACTTGGGATTCACAAATAACAAAGATAAGCCGAGGTTCGTCACAGTCAGGCCTATATTCAAACAAGCAAAGTCGAGCAACCGTTTATGATACACATACGCGGTAAGATACGCATCATACTGAGATTCCACTGATGCTTCTAAATAATTCTTCATCAAAAGTACGCAATTAAACTGAATAAATTTTCATTTCCTCTCTACGCTTACACCACACATTATAAACTGAATGCGTCTGTTGCGTTTTATTGTAAAGAACCAGCCCTTCCATTACGCAGTGTTAAGGCAGGGATAGTTGAATGAACCGTCCCTTCCATTACATAAAGGTAAGGCAGGGATAGTTGAAAGAACCAGCCCTTCCATTACATAATGGTAAGGCAGGGATAATTGAAAGAACCAGCCCTTCCATTACCTAATGGTAAGGCAGGATAGTTGAAAGAACCATCCCTTCCATTACATAAAGATAAAGTCAGGGAAAGTTGAAAGAACCATCCCTTCCATTACATAACACTATGTAACACAATTTTTGTTCCCGGGCTGTAAGTGTTATTTCGTAATTGCTTATGCCTAAAAAGGTATAGAAAATGGCTATTATTCCCCAAAAACTTTGCTGTTGTAAGCAGGACAGTGATATTTTCAAATTTACCTATTTCCAATGAGAAAACGGGCGAATTTGTGTCTTTTCGTTCACATAAAGTCAGAAAAAACAACATGTGAATCAAAATTAGCATGTACTTATACTAATGTAATACAAAAATGACCACAAAAGATTTAAAAGTGAGTAGTTTTTCGAGATTTACGATTCTACTGTAAATCACTTTCATGAATCAGCCCCCAAATGTAGTCTCCAATCATGTTCTCGTTATACTGTCCTTGGTAGCGGCGTTCAAAGTCCAGTGTATCCTTTTGGAAGCGCTCGCCTTGCTTCTCCGAGTACGCTCCCATGTTCTCCTTGAATTTATCAAGATGAGCATCAAGGATATGGACCTTGAGGGACATCCTGCAGCCCATTGTGCCGTAGTTCTTCACCAGAGTCTCAACCAGCTCCACATAGTTTTCGGCCTTGTGATAGCCCAGAAAGCCCCGAACCCCTGCGACAAAGCTGTTCCAAGCCGCTTTCTTCTTACTAGTGAGCTTTTTGGGGAATTCATTGCACTCCAGGATCTTCTTTATCTGTGGTCCGACGAAGACACCGTCTTTGACCTTTGCCTCAGACAGCTTAGGGAAGAAGTCTTGAAGGTACTTGAAGGCTGCCGACTCCTTATCTAGAGCTCTGACAAATTGTTTCATAAGGCCCAATTTGATATGCAGTGGTGGCATCAGCACCTTCCGGATGTCCACCAGTGGCTCCCACTTGATGTTGTTCCTCCTCACAGAGAACTCGGTCCGCTGTGGCCAGTCCCGCCTGTGGTAGTGCGCCTTGGTGTCCCTGCTGTTCCAAACGCAAAGATAGCAGGGAAACTTAGTAAAAACGCCTTGGAGACACATCAGGAATGCCACCATTTTGAAGTCTCCGATGCGTTCCCAGCCGTACTCATCACATTTCAAGGCGTCCAGCAAGGTCTTGATGCTGTTGTAATCCTCTTTGACGTGCACCGAGTGAGCCAGGGAAAGAGACGGGTACTTATTCCCATTATGGAGTAGCACGGTTTTGAGGCTTCTGGATGACATGTCAGTGAAGAGGTGCCATTCATTCTGGTTACAGGCGATTCCGATTGCATCAAACAGACTGGTCACATTGTGACAGAAGCAGAGCCCATCTTGACGGGTGAAGAAGCTGGAAAAGCTTGGTGACGCTTCCTCTGATCTGCGACTCGCACACTTCCATCCAGTAAGTTCCACTGCTTGAGCATAGACGTCAAAAGCTCGGAATTGGATTTGGTGAGACCAAGATCTCTGATCAAGTCGTTGAGGTTTTTTTGGTTGGGGTAGTATGGGTTTCTCTCCACAGCTCCACCTCTGAAATTGTTACCTGGATCTACAACATCTTCCTCGTTCTCTGACTTGCTGCTCTCTCTCTCTCTCTCTCTCTCTCTCTCTCTCTCTCTCTCTCTCTCTCTCTCTCTCTCTCTCTCTCTCTCTCTCCTCGCAGGAGTGGGTACGAGGAGCTCAGAGTAGTGTGGGCACCGGGGCGATGGATAAAGGAAGGTCTGGATACGTGATAGCAGGTGCATTCTTGCCAGTCCAACGTTTGGAAGGGTCCACCATGCAGAAGTAGCAGCTGCTTGAGTGGTCAGTTGGTTGCCGCCAAATTCTTGGGATAGCGAACTTCATGGCTCTCTTTTCCCCTCTGTATCATCCTACAAAAATACATTTATTTCACCCATGACTAATGTGTAAGAGATTCTCGCAACATTTTTCATCTATGATATATTTTTTCAATAACATTGAAAATTGTAAAACATTTTAAAATTAAAAACTTTTGCAATTTAACAAATTTTAACAAATTTTATAACATAAACTTCCGAGCGACAATTGTCCATCTTACCTTCCATAGGTTTGTTTTGCAGTGCTCGCAGTTGAAATGAGGTGTCCAGGGTTTGTCTTGATCCCCGACAAGCATGACGAAATATGCCTTTTAGGCCTCACACATCTTAGCAAATGCTTCCACTGAGTACTTTTTCGCTCTTGTCTTGATAAATTGGTCGCAGATATAGCAAAATTCGTGAGTCACATAAACACCTGTAATATTTTGTTTTCTTCTTGCATGCCGTCTGATACTTGTGGATATTCTCATTTACAGAGCGGGATAACGATAATTATAAAAAAAAAAATTAAACGAATGTAGCATGGCATAAACGTTTCACTCCAAAGGAAGCAGTGATATAATTAATAGTGTAAACATGTGTCAGTTTGTAAACAAATGTATAATTAAATTAAAGAATGGGGGGTAAACAAATTTTTTAAAAAGTAATTTACAGGACCCATTCAGATTTTGGTATATGAAATATTGAGCATGAAAAACGCTGCTTGCTTGAAACAGAGGGGAAATTTATTTGTGCCTACATTTTTTACATCCATTATTGCATTTCTAAGTTTTAATTTCTGAGAGAGGCTCAAAATTTCCAAGAAATGATCTGCATCTACAATACATACATATAATGGTTTCTTTCTTATATCTCCATTTACTATTATTAAGCGAAACCCGACCTCAAATGTCAAAACTAAATTTTTGTTTCATGAATATGCTTTTAATATTTAAAAGAAAGAAACATAATTCTTATTTTAACAGACTTCTTGTCAATAATACATAGAAAATGCATTGAAACTATAATGCGTACAAAACGCATTCCTCAAAACTACTGACAAAGGAGCACGTTGTTTAGATCTGGACCAGTCTTTTTCCGGTGTCATATATAACAGTTTTGAGTGAGTTCCAAATCAGGACTCAAATCACAATTATTTTCCCCGCATAGTCCCTACATTTGTTTGATAGTACTGAACTTTCCAGTGTGTCAAAATCCTAATCAATACTATATTAATCTAGAGTTTCTTGTTATAGGTCAAACTCCACAAGTTCGGTGTTTTTGTTTTACACCGATAACCTCTATTTGGGCATTATGGGTTTGCGAACTACGCGCAAGATTTACTTACCTCCGAAACTGAAGAGCTTTACAACGTGGAAAACTACGCACCCACGAAAATGAAGATTTGACAGAGGAAGTGCTCCAATAAATATCAAAACTTTTACGCTTGCAAAAACACATATGAACGTACTTTTTTAAAAGAATTGTGCTTTTTCTAAAATTACTTCCAAGAGATTATTAGATTGACCTCAGTAAGTCATGAAAATTAACGAAGTAATTGGGCCACGTGTTCAGAACTAATTTGTTGCTCTTAACATACAGACGTGACCTCAGAGTTGGTCGGCGTAGGGATAATATCCAAAATTGGATAATAAATCGCCATATAGGAGAGTAGTTATAGGTTACTGGGCATATTTTAAGAGCGTCAGTGTGCCTCATTACTCACTGATTGTGAAGAAATGGCTACAAATTATGGTAATAGTGATGTCCCATTTCTTTCATTTAAGTATTATGTACCATTTAGCAGTGAATGTGTGAAAAAAAAACTTGTAATAAAAACAATTCCATACCTCTTTGTCCACAAAGTTTGATGCAGTGTACAGCAATATGGAGACTATATAGTGAAAATGAAATGTCACTGACACTTGTGAATAGTCCATTTAGTGGCAAGGAGAAGAGGATTTTCAATAAACTTGGATAAACTGAACATGAGCTGTTTTTCTTCACATGCTGTTTGCAAATAAAAGGATTCTAGTCAGTCCTAAACAACACTGACACTAATTCCTAAAAGCAAGGGACGAAAGCCTGTATTGGCCAATGCAGAAATTTGTGATGAAGACAATAACACAATTATCCATGTATTTTGTTAATAAAAAGAATGACATAATGTTTTAGTCACAAACATTGTGATGTTTACCAAAATGAAGAGTCTGGAATGTTTTCTGCACACATGTCTCACTGTACATGCTGAACGATCTACTGAACCACAATTTGTAACTAATTTTTCTAAACATTATTACCGGGTAATTATTGAATAAGTTAAAATCTCTAAATACTTTCTTGGTATCCTAATAATGGGTTGAAAGCAAAATGCATGAAATCTAAGACTTAGGTCTAATATTTAACCTTTATGTAGACCGCCATCCACATTAAACTGTCTTCTTGTTTATTAGTTTCAAAACCATCTTTGCTAATGATTACACTGTACAACGATAGGAACTAATTTATCTAGTGTTCAAATGAAATACACAAAGAACATAAATAACTAGTAATCATAAATCCAGAAAAATGTCACTAAATCACCACATCAAGAAAAATGTCACTAAATCACCACTAATTTTTACAAATAAATGTCAACTCTTTCCGTGGCCTATTTGACACACCGTTTATTCCAGGGTAGAAAAGCACACGGATATATATATATATATATATATATATATATATATATATATATATATATATATATATATATATATAACTCTATATATATATATATATATATACGCATTCACGTCATATTCACCATAATTGAGCACGTTGCGCTATACTTCGTTTAACATTCACGATTAGTGAAAATCATGACATCCACCAGAACTGTACGAGGTACCATCTTGTACGGCATGCAACTGCTCGTATATCTCATCTGATCAGTTTGTAATATTGTTAAAATTTGTCTTTTTCTTAATTTGATTCACACTGTTGTTTTGCGGGAAATGCCTTCTCACGCACTAGCGGAAACACATTCCACAACTAGAATAGTTCTCATACTCGCAGTTAAATTAAATATACATCCTATGTATGCATAGATATAAAATTTATTTAGTATAGGTAGCTAACGGTAACTACTAATCATTATTTGTAGACGGGTATTAAGAATAATAGACTAATGATACCCGAAGATACCAACTTTGGCAGATTAATAAAGTTGAAATGAAAAAAGTAACGTGTAAACAAGCAAATAAGTCATTTTATAGCATGTATTTCAAGAATGTTAAGTATTTTTCTTTGCTATTATCAGTACCGACCACGACTGTACTTTCAACATAGAAGGTGTGATAGCCATTGGGTTACATGTACGCATGAAATAAGCCTGTCAGTCAAGGGACCGGGTTGACTTGACTAAGCCCAATATGGCAGCCCCCATTAACTGCCATCTTGATGTTTGTGAAGTGCATTGTGTACAAGGCCCAATATATATGAAAAATGTAACGCTCGTTGCATCTTGGTTAGTCTCCATGAAACAAGATAATTACAATACAATAGCTCAATAGTATTTCAATACTGAGATCTATTACGCGTAAATACACTATTAAATTGCCTATTTTAACTCATATAAATACTTTTTCTGTAAAACAGATTGTTCCTGAACATTTAAATGAAAGTTTTTAAAGATAATATTATATAACTTTGAATTCATTAAGTACTGTATGTGATATTTGACTATACCACACCCACCCACCCTTTAGGCCAATTTGTATTACCAATAGCCCTTTAAGGCACTTTAAATACATTATTGGCTACATCAGGCCGAGCTAAGTGCCTTTTCTAAGGAAACACACACAGTCAGCCGACCCGGTGTGTGTATATGTGTGTGTATGTGTGTGTGTGCGTTTGTGTGTGCGTGTGTGTGTGTGATTTGGATTTTTTACGTACCTTTAACAATTGTTCAATCATATCGCTGCGATGTCTGCAGTGTGACAGTTTGTAGTGATGTCTAGCACTGGGGCGTCGTGCCGCATACATGTACCATCATGTCCCTCCCAGTCACATTATCCTGACACCGGACCGACCAGTTCTAATACTAACCTCTTAATGCTGAGCGCCTAGCGAGACAGCTGTTAGTACCAGGGTTCGAACCTGCGACCTCCCGCAACCGATGCAGACGCTCTAAAAAAACTAGGCCATGACAAAGGAAAGACGACTTTACTAAGATAAGTCTCTCTAACAAGGAGGCCAAGTACAAAGATGGATCGTTTCTTAAGAGTGTTAACTTTTCCGACTAAAATCATGGTTAAGATATATATATATATATATATATAT